>JAWQFJ010029920.1:25000-30272 GCA_034096865.1 Theodoxus fluviatilis | reverse complement strand
CTTTTTCTGATTGATTTTGCTTTTCAAATATGTGCAAAGTCGTCAATTGGTCAGATTTTTTTCACGTGCCTCTTTCGTGGCATTAAAGTAAGAAGTCATTCAAAAAGCTATAAGAATTAAGTCAAACTTATGCACCAAACGTAACATTACATAACTCTGATTACGAGAAAAGTTTAATCTTGATAAATGCTGTCATATTTATATTTTAAAAATAAAATGTCAATGAAGATGGAAGTTGATATAACGTGCGAGTGACGAAGCAAGGGGAGGCAAGCAGAATGAGTCGTGATGAGATATGCAATGATTGAAACAACAGACCAGGACTGATAGAAGATAACAGCACAAGACAGGGAATCTAAGTTTATCCAAATGTATCTGATCTGTCGTCAAGCCTTTTCATTCTGTGTGGTGTCTGATACGGGCAAGCATGCAGAGAGATGGCCATGATTCACTCAAGAGTGAATTACCATGCCACATTACCACGTCACAGCGTTCTCCCCACTGTGGAAGCTGAGATAGGGAGCGACTGCAACCAGTGGTGTCGAGTCCCTACAGGAGCTTCCCCTCTTATTTCCTGCTGCTGCATTCGACACGCATGCTACCTGCACTTTGGTTCTTATGCCTGGTGGAATGGAGGCATCCAAAAAGGCCGAATACAGCAGATTTGCTATCCAGTTTTTCATGTATGAAGACGGTACCTACTCTCTGCCTACTCACACCTTTTACCCGAAGCCAACACTGTCCTACATAAGTGCTTACGCAAATGCATTGGGTGTAATTGTTTCATCAACTACATGTACAAGTAACTGACTGTTACGAGTTCGACTTGGCTTGTTTGTGAATAAAGGTCTAATGGGAAAATACACACACACACACACACACAGCCAAACTTGTAACACTATCCCACACAGTCATTCTATCAAAGATGGAACACGACAGAAAGACGGTGAGGACAAAGGTAAAAAACAAATCACTTTAGTTTCTCCTAGTAACGATAAACATGGATAACTAGAGGTTAGTACTGACAATCATGAAACAACAATAATTCAATACAATCTTCAACATAGAATAAATATGGCTCGCCAACCGATCAAAAATCAACTTATCTGTTCAAAGTCTGTTTCCGTCAATAAGTACGAAGTAGTCCTAAAGCGAGGTGGCTGTGATTCATGAACATACTAACCTGCTTACACAAGGGTTCCTACCCACGGGACGACAGTAGCAGCGGCTCTAGGGGTGCTGGTGGGGAGAGAGGGGGAGGGGGAAGGGGAACAGGGGGCAACTGGTGTACAGGCAGGCACAACGAAACGTGAGATTCACCCTGAAAACGGGCAGACGTAGAAGTATCCTTTCTGTAGCTTCGAGCTCATGCAGGCTTGAAAACAGGAATCTGCACCCTGGAAACGGGCAGATGTAGAAATATCCTTTCTGTAGCTTCGTGCACCGGCAAGCACAGCAACTCAAACTTGAACCTGGGGGCAGGCGCTTCACTCTTCGTCGACTGTGGAGAGAAGAGAGGTCGTATCTCTTTGACAAGGTCGCGACAGCGTTTTACACAGGTGATGGTCTTTTCTCGTTGTTGGTTTTTCCCACACTTGCCAATGGGCGGTCGGGGGTTTTATACTTGAAGCGCATATGCTTTTGAAGTCCGCGCCCTCTACTCCAATGGGAGTACTCGGGCCACGCCCACTCTCCCTCGCTGTCCAATCACACGTCCCCCATATGAGGTGAGGTCTATCACCGGAAAGGTCTCCAGTCACGCTTTGGAAATGCCGCCAATCCCACGTCTCCGCTCTGCACGCTAGCACAAAGTGTGTATAAAGTTTTCTATGGTTGGCGATAGATGGATGGACAGCGTTTTACGGCCTATCAGCCTTCCTAGGCTATGCAAGGCCATTAAGCACAAGAATCACTAGAACAGTTCAGAGCAAACGTAAGGCAAGTCACGGTGTCCCTAGTCATTCGCCTCTTAGGAACCATGCAGAGAGACGTGGCGGGTCAACTCTCAACTCTCACCCCGTACCCACAGGGGGAAATATGGTTGACGAGCCATAACTCGCTATCATAACTTAATGTATTATGGTTGTCTGCCACACTAACTCACACACCACAGGTTAGTGAATACAATAAATTCAAGAGAAAGAGGGAGTGGGTGATCTCGCCACACTGATCTACAGAGAATGGAACATTAACTTGACACCAGTGGTAGGCTCCCTGGTGTGACGCTCGTACACCCTTCATTTGTCAATTATGTGCCTCTCATGGGCTTTCTTAAGCAAACTGTTCTACAGTCAAGCTCGGGCGAGACAGTAAAGCCCCATGACAATCCCATGGGAATCACAGGCAAGGAATGTTCCACCTGCAGCCCCATGTGTGTCCTGGCCACTGCATCACAAAGCCACAATAAGATTCCCTAATTGGGGCAACATTTTTTAGTCCATAGATCCCGAAAGACCTTTGGTTGAATATGTACATTTAATTGACATACTTCTGGAGGAGCTGAAATATATTCCAATGAGAATTATATCCTGATGACGAGAGTTCAAACATGGAGTGAATGGAAGAATATGTTCGTGGGGAGCTGCTGAATAAGTTTCCCAATGCATGTTATCTCCTGAAATCAATAACGTTGATGTTATAATGGGAAATCGCCACAGGCCTGGTAGTAGAGCTGTGGACACGAAGCAGTCTGACTGTAGAGGAAATGTCACTCGCAAACGACTGCTTCTTAAAAGTTGCTTATTTTAATGGGGGACAAAATTCACTTCTGATTTCTTTACCGAACATTAAATGATTACACATAATAAGGCACTTGTCGTGAGGCTGGAGGAATTCTGGTGTTCCGCACACGCTTTACATAAAGCCCCCTGTAAATAAACTAAAGGTATGAACATGCATATGCCGGAAGATTCCTCCAGTAGGTGAATGGGAAAATAATATACGTGCAGACAATGTTCTGGTGGTTTGTAAAAGGTCAAGCAAGCGGAAAGTTGCCTCGAGCATGAAGACATTAGTTCATACAATATTTGAGACAGCAAATATTGTCCTTTCTTCAAGCATGATTCCCGCCGAGATGGCAATGATCCGCAGAGTCCCGTTTGCTGTTACGCAGGTGGCATTTCAGGAAATGTATTTGTAATGTCATTCAAATGTTACCCCGCAACAAAGACGGCATCCAGGTGAATGTATGCACACGCATATGCACATTCATGTATGCAGATACACATACAGGCAATTTCAAATACACATAAAGTATGTATACACATGCAGAAGCTCATGCATGCATGTGCATGAAAGCACACACAATGCGAGCACACATTAATACAAATATGCACATGCACTCCAATGCACACGCACACACATTCACACACACACACACACACACACTCTCTCTCTCTCTCTCTCTCTCTCTCTCTCTCTCTCTCTCACACACACACACACACACACACACACACTCTCTCTCTCTCTCTCACACACACACACACACACACACACACACACACACACACACAGACAGACATATACACACACACACACACACACTCACACACACACACACACACACACACACACATACACACGCTCGCGCGCACGCAAATGCTGAGCTCTATCGTGGCTCAGTGCCTCAAGTTGAGCTGACAAATTATTTATGACAATAATTGTCTCTCGGGCAATGTTTGCCACATCTTCCCTAGCTCTTCTGTCTCCTGACTGTGTTACTTTCGATGCAAGGTGGAAATTAATTGAAGACAGTGTGTGCAGTTCAACATGCAGCTGAGGTGAACGTACGTGCAACGACATATTGGTACCTCACACGGTCATGACCCCACACAAAGCAAGAACTACATTCGACTAGAGCCTCTCAATAACCCCTCATCATCTGAAACCCCTGGCTGTGGAGCTCTCAGGGCCTGCTCCAGTAGTTCTATGCACCCATCGTCTGACACCCATGGCTGTGGAGCTTTCAGGGCCTGCTCCAGTAGCTCCATGCACCCAGCATCTGGAACCCCTGGCTACAGAGCTTTCAGGGCCTGCTTCAGTAGCTCAGCCACAAGGTCGAAGCTGGAATCAGAGTTTCTGTGGAATTGTTCTGGAGGTTGCTTAGTGCAACCTTACGCTCGCCATAATCTGCATTTCTGCTCAGATTGTACACAATGGTCCACTTTTATGCCAGGCCGAGAAAATTCTGAAGTGTTCAACGTGATGTGTGTCAAAGTTTTATCTTGAAACTTTCAACTTTGTCATCTCCACCACTAGACAGGTCTAACACTGTGGAACTACATGTGTACATGTCGGTGAAAAGAAATGTCAGATAACTGTGATCACCACGGGAAGCGATTTGTATCTCAAAGTGGGTTGTGTTTTTTTAATCGATGAATATTGCGTCAAATCATGTGTATATTTAAAAACGACTGAGATTATGACAAACTGGCAAAATTGTTTTTTTCAACCAGGCTGAACTGAAAAGTTGCATGTCAGCTGAAGTGAAGTCTCTTTGCCTACGTACCCAGTGCAGCGCGCGCTGACCTCACTATCAACCCAGAATATCGGTGAAGTCCGAGTCAGCATTGCCTCGCTGGAAAGAAACGTAAAAAATCCTTGGCTGTGACGAAAGACAGGTGACGACAGTGGCGACAGCTGCTGCATCACAGTGAGTTAGGACTCGACTTCAAGGAAGGGTTGCCATAAGGGAGTGGATCACACTGACCTTTTGTCACTGTCGCCCTCCGTTTTCTCTCTCATCTTCATCCTCGGCGGTTCCTGGTAGGGAGCCAAGGCCGAGGAAGAAGGCATGCACCAGGAAGCTCATTTACCAGCCCTCCCATGAACCCAAGCGTGAAACAGACATTCAACCCCCGTAGCCGCATGACCAGCGATGATACGAAAGCTTTCCACTTGCACACGTTCATAACTGAGGGCGATTTCTCCCAAATCGTTTCCCCCCTGTGAGTTGGGGATAAGGATTGATCTATCACGTCTTCCCACGCGTTTGGTGAGAGGCGAATAACCAGGGAAATCGTGACTTGACTCGATTTTTTTCTAACCAGTTCGAGTTATTTCGTGAGGGATGGCCTTGCATAGCTCACAATGGCTGATAGGCAGTACAAAATAAATACATTCATTCCTTTATTCATGCATTCATTCATTTTCAGAATCGTCCACAACACAACGTTATAGAATGAAGTCTCTTTCGATAAATGTAATTTTATTTTCTGAATTCATTAAAATGAATTTTGAATGCATTTTTATGTAACTGACAAAGTGCACTTTT
>JAWQFJ010029920.1:15000-17500 GCA_034096865.1 Theodoxus fluviatilis | reverse complement strand
AGACTAAATTAAAACGTAATTGAAAATCATTCTACGGGTTCATAATATCATACTCGAAATATTTTCATCTGGAAATGATTTGATGTGTAATGCCAGACATGATTTTTAGAGCAAACGATATAAACGAAACCGTTGAACGGTTACCTTCATATTGTAAATAATTACCATATAGTCTGACGGGGACAGACATGAGCAAACACTGAGATGGCATGTTTCTGACTTAGGAGGTAGTGTAGAAAGCAACAGATGTAGCTAAAATCCAAATAATTATTTTTAAAGCAAAACACCCTTCAATGTAGGGTGATGCGATGCTTTTTCTATGATAAATCGAACATTACCCACAATTCTGAGTTGGTCAACCCGAGTTTTCATTTTGTTTTTCTTAAAATATGGATGAGTATTTAGCTGGGTTGGTCAATACTTACATGTGTGTAGAGCGTTGTTTACCAGTTATGATCCGAAGGCAATCAAAACTCCTTTTGCAAGAGAGCAGAAGGTGACAAATAGTTGGCGAGGTACCCCACACCTCCAAACATCAAACTGTTTACACTTTCATTGTTAGGCACTAAACATTGCTTTCCTAGACACACAGGCTTCCGTGTCACTGCTTATTGACATGTGGTGATGACAAGCTGGTAATAAACGATGTCCGGAAACAAATCTCCAGGACTGCGGCAGAGTTACGCCGCCTGAATTGCTTCCAGGCGCAGCGTTCAAATCCGATAACATCAGAGAACGAAAATCCCTCGGTGCTCTTGGGGTCGTAAGTGGTGATCCACGGAATTTTCTTTTCTTTCTTTCAATGTGTATCATGGATGAGAGAATTCCTGTCTCTCTGCTCCCTTCTCAAGTTCACTCCTCACCTTCGTCTTTGGCCACCCAAACTAAGTATATTCAACGTTTTAGTGAATGACTGATCGCTCTAGTTGTCTAAATCTTGAACAGATTAGGTAAAGGGAAGGTTCGCCCCCACAATTCAGTTTAAACAGCTTTTTAAAGTATTAGCATAACCAGTAATGATTTTTTCCAGTTTAAGCAGTCTTAGAATCTCTTATAAAATAATCTAGGAAATTTTGCTCAATTCATTTTCTTCATCTGTTGTCTTGTACTGTACCTGCCATTGTGTGGTTAGGTCAAACATGTGTGGGAAGCTCTCACTATACATTATATTGGTAGTGCTTGTTATCAGTATTTTTATTCACTTTCAGCATTTTGATGATGGACAGCCTACACAAGAAAACCTTGATCCTCCTCCTGCTGATCCATATGATCAGAGGCAGTACAGAAAGAGGAAGTTATCATCTAAAAGTTTGGGAAAATACTGAGATCCGATGATGTTATCAATACGAGTGCAGGGTTCGATAACATTATTTCGCAGTCTTTCAACTTCGCTCCGATCACTTCGTCATGGTCTTCTACGATTCCTTCCGTATCAACCGTCAGTCCGATCTCATTCGCCTTTGCTACTAGCTCGATCAGTTCTGTTCGTTGGCTCTGATGGAATGGTACGCCCCTCTCTCAAAAATCGCTGCAGATTGCTGACTGTTGACAGTGTAGTCTTCGCCTTTATTAACGCTGCGCCTGAAAGCAATTCAGGCGGCGTAACTCTGCCGCAGTTTGGGAAGAATTGTTTCCGGAAAAGGTCTATTGGATGAGCTCTCATCGGCAATCGCTAACTGAAGCTCTAAGAGAGCAGAAAGCTTTTTACTCGTCGACACTGCCCAAGTATTGCTTTCATTCGCACATGGCAGTGGTGTAAATTCACGAGCCACCTTTTTTGCATTGGTTTCTTTCAAACAGTCACTCCCTTTTCACTCCTTAACCGAAATTGTGGTTGTTTTCGTTTTTACTCACGTGTACTTCAGTTTCCTTAAAATGACATGCACTTTAAAGTATATATGCGCTAATTTGAGGAGATTGTTGAATACACAAATCCTTTTGCTGGATTTTGCACACATCAGGAAGATACTAGAATGGTACATGGGAGGTGAACATCGGTAAACAAATTCTTTTCGTACGAATGTGTGAGTATTCTGTGGTCAGAGTAATCTTTTGTTGTAAATATTTTTGGCAAATTTGTTTTGCAAATAATTTTGTGTGCGCGCGGTTCAGCATGCTGGCGATCAATTGCGCTATTAACACACCTCGCTCACTGATAAAGCAGAGTAAGCGGAGGAGCATGAGAAACAGAAAAGTAGGGGGTGGTAAAGAAGTAGGAAGGGGAGGGGAGAGGGAAAGACAGAGAGAGAGAGAGAGAGAGAGAGAGAGAGAGAGAGAGAGAGAGAGAGAGAGAGAGAGCGAGAGAGAGACAGACAGACGGACGGACGGACGGACGGACGGACGGACGGATGGACGGACGGACGGACAGACATACAGACAGACAGACAGACTCACAGACAAACAGACAGACAGACAGACAGACAGACAGACAGACACACAGACAGACAGAGAGAGAGACAGACACACAGACAGACAGACAGACAGACAGGCAGACAGACAG
>JAWQFJ010029920.1:5000-10000 GCA_034096865.1 Theodoxus fluviatilis | reverse complement strand
GACTGCTAATTAGACTGCTGCATGCAGAACATTAGACAGCTGCATGCAGAACATTAGACTGCTGCATGCAGAACATTAGACAATTGCATGCATAATATTAGACTGATACATGCAGAACATTAGACTGATGCATGCAGAGTATTAGACAGCTGCATGCAGAACATTAGACTGATGCATGCAGAACATGAGACTGCTATGTGCGGAACATTAGACAGCTGCATGCAGAACATTAGACAGCTGCATGCATAACATTAGACTGATGCATGCAGAACATTAGACTGATGCATGCAGAACATTAGACTGATGCGTGCAGAGCCTTAGACTGATGCATGCAGGATGGAGACACTGGGGAGAATGAAAGCGGACAAAAAAAGTGAAAGATTAGAAGTGTCAGAGAAAGGGTAAAGCTACAACCTACACGTGTAAAAGGGTTTGAGAGATTTGAATTAATGTTTGTATTTTAGTAACTTCTATTTAATGACAAATGTGTGTGTGTGTGCGCGTGTGTGTGTGTGTGTGTGTGTGTGTGTGTGTGTGTGTGTGTGTGTGTGTGTGTGTGTGTGCGCGCGTGCGTGTGTGTGTGTGTGTGTGTGTGTGTGTGCGCGCGTGTGTGTGTTTGTGTGTTTGTGTTTGTGTGTGTCTGTGTGTGATTCTGTGTGTGCGCGCCCGTGTGTATGTGTGTGTGTGTGTGTGTGTGTGTGTGTGTGTGTGTGTGTGTGTGTGTGTGTGTGTGTGTGTTTGTGTGCTTGTGAGCGTGCGTGCACGTGTGAGGGTGGATTCGTATTTTTGACTCACATGCGAAGCAAAAGTGAGTCTATGTACTGAGCCGTGTCGTCCGTCCGTCCGGGCGTCCGTCCGTCCGTCCGTCCGGGCGGGCGTCCGTCCGTCCGTCCGTCCGTCCGTAAAAAACTTAAACGTTGGATTTTTCTCGGAGACTATTAAGTCTATCAACACCAAATGTGGCAGGATGGTGTATGATGACAAGGCCTCAAAAAACATACATAGTGACTTGACCTTGCTTCAAGGTCAAGGTCACAGGAGCCATAAATGTGGTCTCAAAAACAGTCATTTTTCACATTTTTCCAATTTTCTCCCACGTTATTGAGAATGGCGACGTTAGCTACAAGTGGTATATAGGTCAAAGCAAGCCCTATCTTTTGATACCAGTTTGGTTGACCTTGCTTCAAGGTCAAGGTCACAGGAGCTCTTCAAAGTTGGATTGTATACATATTTTGAAGTGACCTTGACCCTGAACTATGGAAGATAACTGTTTCAAACTTAATAATTATGTGGGGCACATGTTATACTTTCATCATGAGACACATTTGTTCACATATCATCAAGTTCAAGGTCACTTTGACCCTTATGAAATGTGACCAAAATGGGGTAGTGAACCACTAAAAGTGACTCTATCTCATGGTAGAAAGTGCCAATAAGCACCATTGTGCTTCCTATGTCTTGAATTAACAGCTTTGTGTTGCATGACCTTGGATGACCTTGACCTTGGGTCAAGGTCACATGTATTTTGGTAGGAAAAATGTGTAAAGCATTTCTTTGGGTATGATGTCATTGGTAGGTTTAGTTGTTTGACCTTGACCTTGAAGGTCACCTGAAGGTCAAGGTCATATAAAGGTCACGGTCAAGCATGTGAGTCGTATGGGCTTTGCCCTTCTTGTTATATATAGATATATGCTCTCTGACTGTGAGAAACGAAATCCCCATCAATGACAATTTATAATGACTATCCATTTGCCTATTTGCAGATACATTATTTAGTATTTCCCTGCTAATCAAGTAAACCCTTCGAAAAATCTAACACGATTTCACTCAACCAGTGAAAAAGTATGACCCTGTTACCGAGGGAGTGTAAAAACAGTCAGCACACGTGCACTCAAAAATCAGGACACGGTTTTCACCATATGGAAGAAGAACAAAGAAACAAACTCGGCCTCTATGCATGCGTCCACCGTGAAGCCAGACGTATCGAGGCATTTCAGCCTACCCCAACATGGACCAGGCCTGAACCGACCCAAAGGTACACGCTATGTCCTGGGAGTCCCACTGCAAACTGCGACAAACAGCATGATGCCTGCTCAGGTACATGGCTGCGCTTAAGCGACCATGACAAACATGTGCGTCTGGCCAAAAAGAGCGATTTAGAAAAAGCCGTTACTCCTCAGCGGACCGCGCAATCCCTGGACTTCACGTCGGTGTCGTCTACCGAAGGCAATCACAACGGTTCGTGTGAGTTTCTGGCAGATATCTCCATCAGCTCTGTTTGCAGTTCGACTGCTGCGACCTCTGATGATGGCTACAAACAGAGACACGGCGACTTTACCGCTGTTCTTGATTACGAAAACCTTCAAAGTGACATCGACTGCATACAGTCGGATGTATTCCCTGCGTCAGACACCAACATTCACAGGAATACGACAACAGCAAAAGGGAACTCAGTAGCTGTCCAAGCAGAGAATGCGTGTGGTCATCTGTCAGAACTGACAGGGTCGCCTGGCAGAGCAAATTACGCGAGATCACGCGAGGCAAGCGAGGACGACAAGGACGAAGGATTTTGCTCCTCAATCTCCTGCCCGGATGCGACAAAGAAAGATGGTGGAATTTCCGACTTCAGTTCCAACAGCAACGTCGACGCAGACAAAACAACCAGAGCTACAGAGGAGCTTCATCGGAGCAGTGACGTCCAGAGATGTTCTCTTGGGCATCTCCACAGCAGTCCCGTCATGGAGGTCAAGGACGACAGAGCCCACTTCACGTCACGGGCTGCGTCCCTGGAGCTGCACACAGGCAGCAAGACAGGTCAGAAGGAGGAGGATTGGGAGGGAAACTTTAGTGACAACCGCAAGCCAGGCCCCATGTCCATGGGCAAGAGACCCAACAGAGGTGAGGATGGAAGGATTGCCTTTCCCCTAAGCGTATTCTCCATTCCCTAGTCCCATGTTTACTCGACCCTCAAGTCACGCTCTCTCTCTCTCTCTCTCTCTCTCTCTCTCTCTCTCTCTCTCTCTCTCTCTCTCTCTCTCACACACACACACACACACACACACACACACACACACGTCACTTCACCCCAGCCACCTTTCTCACATTCCCTTCTTCTGTATCCCCAGGCTACACCACACCATCCCCTCAATTCATCCCCTGATAATACTATCTTAAGTTGTAGTGCCTCTGGGGAAATTGTTGGAGTGCATGTTCGTGTTTAACGCCTGAGCGGATTGCACGCGTTATGTAAGGTGAGTTGTTTTTTTCTTCGTCGACGCGCCTTGTCTAAGACGATTACTCCCTTTTTCTCTTCTTCTTTTTCCAATGAACATCAAAAACATTTCCCGGCCGTGAATAAAGACTTTACCGATTAACTGCACCAGAAGTTCCAAAAGCATTATAATAAACCCAAACAAACGTTAAGGAAAAAGCTGATTTGAATTGTGCATGGAATGCTTCAGCTGCAGGTCTGCCGTTGTTTACACGACCAAAGAACTCAGACAGGAAATTTCACCAAAATGGCGACCTGTTTGAGCTAAAGTGCAAAATTAGGAGTGTTTTTGATATAGTGTACGACGACATCTTCAGAAATACAACAGCATACTTGAAATACCTACTGCTGCAAAATAAGTGGCATATTAAACTTTTCCGATCCATTGAAACAGATACGTTTGCGTACTACGTCCCGCTTTGAACGTACTAAGTCCAATTTGAACGTGGTGCGTTACACAAGTAAGGGACATTGAGCGCGATTGTTAGGCAAGTGGCTCGACTCGATAGCTAGACGAGGGCGAGCGAGACGCTTCTACGGATAATGAGCGAGAAACGTAGGCAACGCTTAGCTCTCGATATTCTCTCGCGATTCTACGCCTAACATTAACAAACGCACCCTATGTCACAATATCAATGTCCCGTGACCTTTTCTCTCCTCCAGTTCTAAAATCGAGCTCACAAATTGACCTCAAACACAAAATTCCACTTTTCTCAACAACAAAAGAAGTATTTCAAACAAGATTTGCAATCTGAAACATAATATCATTCATTTTATTGCCTCTGGAAAAAATTCGGGCTTACTCTTTGAAATGTTTTCGGCATAAAGACGGGACAGTTAACAGAGACACTTATAATGTACAGATAACAAAAGCGATAGCAATCATCCAACTAGGTAGACACCCCTTGAGCAAAGTGCTTAACTTACATTGATTCTTCCTAGCCAGGAGTAAAATATGGTAGGCTACCTGTAAAGGCAGCAGTGGCATATTGTAATACGATTAACACTTATATGCGGCCATGAGCCAGCATAGGACTGGAATTCTTCCCAGGGAGGGAAATTGTTGCTGGTACCTGATGCACGTTGCCTAGACTCGAGAAAGCCAAGTACTTTCTCGCTAGGCAAAGAAACCGTCCGGCCTTCTTCGCGTGTTCTCGCGAGTTCCTTCTTAGCGTGTTCTCGCGAGTTCCTTGCAAATCTTGCCAACCTGCCTTCCTTAGGATTTCTCGCAAGATCTTTGGTTTCCTCGCCCTAGGAAACGCGAGTCTACAGGTGCGCGTCTCATTTCTGATACTGTATTTGCCGTAAGACGCCAGTAAAGGATTGATCAAGCGGCCCAGTCATCGGGGGATACAAATTAATGCAGTTTGAGACCCAGAAACGGGTGATAAGTTGCTGTCTACCTGACACCTTTTCTCTACTCTGTGTGCCAAGGCCGGGGTCGGGGCAGTCCGACGACGCTGTACAAGACGAGACTGCGTGCCGTGAGCAAGGAGAGGGAAGACCTCGTCAGTGTGGGCAAGGTGGCCGAGGACTGCTTCGTCCCCAACACGCTCTTTCCCAAGCGTCGCGACCTCCACAGCAAGCCCTGCAGTCTCCACGGCCCCAACCCACCACGGGCTGCCGAAGGGGCAAGTGACGTGGGCAGACTAGAGTTACGTCCCTTTCAGAAGTTGCGTTGAATTATCTCCCTTCGTTTTAAAGGGAAAGAAGTAAAATATTTGAATGT
>JAWQFJ010029917.1:0-27500 GCA_034096865.1 Theodoxus fluviatilis | reverse complement strand
CACTCGACAGGATGGATGAAGGGAATGTGGCTGTTATGTAGTTATGTTGTCATGGTAACCGTTGAAGACTGGACGAAGGAATGGCGCTGTAGGTGGTTATGGCGTCCAGCGGCAACAGCATGAAAGGGTTACTGCCTTGACGGAATGGCTTGGCTGCAGCTGGTTGATGCTTTCATTGCAATTCACTGCACAGTGACAACGTTCTGCGTTGGCGGTGCTTGTGGTTCTGCATCTAGATTGATGTTTTAGCGCTTCCTGAACCCCATGCGTGCTTTCTATGGTACATCTCACCTTTGCATGAACAAACGATGTGTGTGTGTTGTGCGTGCTTGTGTGTTTGTGGTCTCAGTGCGCTTGCAGCGGTGCGTCGTGCCAATGTGTTGTACGTGCTTGAGTGCACGTAGCACGCGTTTTTTGTGTCTCTGTGTTTGTCGTGTGCATGTTTCAATGCGTTTTGAAAAATCAGAGAAAAACTGTGAGATTTAACTTTGGAAATGGATTGCACCGATAAAGCTACCTTTATAGCCGCAGGTAGATGAAGCATTTTTTTTTTTTCCCCTGCCTCTATCACATCCCTCTTCGTCCTCCTACTATTTTCCCCTCTTCAAGGCTTGTTCCTTTTGGGCTGACGTTGTGTATGTCGTGTGTCTTCCTTTTCATAGCTGCGTGTGTTTCTCGCTTTTCGTCATGCAGTCTGCTCGATCAAAAAGACACGTAGACCCCGTGTGGACATTGGTCGACTTTCGTGGTCCTGTGTGTCTCTTTCTCTGCAGTGCTGCGTAATTCCTGCGTGTGTGTGTGTGTGTGTGTGTGTGTCTCACTCTCTCACTCTGAGTGGTTTGTCATTACTGAGGTTGAAATGGTCGAAGAAGGACGACCTGCCCTTTAGGGACTGCCTGGACTGACGGCGTGATATTTATTGACGCTATGGTCATGGCATTTGGGAATTTACTTTATGACAATCCCTGGTTTTACAGGGGCTTACATTGTGAGCCTTGCCCATCTTGAGAAGGTCATGATGTGGTTGCACTCACTTCCCTTTTTACTGCATTATTTCCTCACTTATATTCTTAGCTGTCCAGTTGGCTTACAAATCCATTTCCAGAGAGATTACACGATAACTTTTGTTTCTTGGTGTTCCTCCTGTCGGGTATGGCATATATATGTGTCTCTCATTCCACCCAGCACACCTCACTTACTTCTATGTTCTGGTCCCCATGTCAGCTTATCTCTCTCCTCCCCTCCACACCTGAGGCCCCCCAGCCCAGTCTTCTCTCTCCCCAGCCAGGTCAGAGGTGTCAGGTAACCCGCCTTCCCCAGCCCTGCCCGGTCCTGTTTTGCCCTTGTTCCCTAGCATGCCGTGTGTTTACTCAGGCATGAGCACCTTTCTGCTGAAGCTACCCGTCCTCGGTCCCGGTGTTCCTCTAGCGTGGAGAAGCCGCTGTGTGTTCTGGAAAGAACTCCGTCTGGTGCGGTCGCCACACTGGCAAGTGTCCCGGCTGTCGATCTCCAAGGCTCTCACCTCTAGTTGGAGTGACGTAATAAACACGTCCTGTCTCCATAACTCGCCTCCAGTTGGGGTGACGTAATAAGCACGTCCTGTCACCATGGCTGAACGTCCCTTTGAAATCCAGAGTTTATGTGTGTTTTTGAAATTGAGATATTCTACAGTTAAGAAGTCTTGTCAAGCCTCCCGCTTCCAATCACATGATGCATTTGTGGAAACGTTGAGAGTTCAACTTGCACTGTAACGTCATCTAGTTCAGTAGGACAATCTATGCACAAATGAAAACCTAACGCCACGGTTTTTAAGCTCTTCGAAACGCTGACTCACGCTCAAAGTAATTTACTTTTAAACGCCCTAAAAGAATTGGGTTCAATCTTCGTCTTGCAATCTGCAAAATTCCGCCATGATACTGCACATGCATGAATGGAACGTTGAAAGGGCTCTACAAGAAAACGGAGAGCCAAAGCCCTTCTCCCTCTCGTTCAGACTTGGCATCGTCACATAGGAAGACTCCGTCCACAAGGACAGTCTGCACACACTGAGTACGTAGTGGAGCGACCTGCATGCAATGAGGTGTGTAGGCCTTGACGCAGGTGTTGGACGGACACGCGTGTCTCCCTTCAACTCCTGCCTGTGCCAAGCTAGGTTCCCTGTCATCAGGTTTCGTACGTCCTTACTTCTGGCTTTTCCTTCCTCACGGTCAGTTTGTCTTCGTCTGTGTTGTCTCTTGTGTCTTGTTTCCATTGTCACTCCTTGATTTCCCGTTAGCTGAGTACAAACGGAAAAATCCGTCTGGTGACACCGGCCTCTGCTGATTTTGTTTGTGTCTTTTTTGGGTGACATTCCACTTAGCACAGGCAGCGTTTGTTGCTGTCTGAATATTGTCCAACGACTCTAATGTTGTTTGTTTCGTGTGCCACATCTGCACCCCCGTGCCCCTGTGTCCCCACCACTAAACCCCTGTATTCCCAACACGACTCTTATGCCACCCCTGCATTCCAATGCCGTGTATCAGACTGCCAAAGTCTGCTGTCCCTCCCCCTCCACCCACCACACTAGTTCCGTCTTGCACTGCGTGTGTCTGTCACAGAAGACTGGGTTTTTAATGCACACTGTCATGCGCTCTACGTACTTTGGAAAACATCTTACAAGCGTTGGCAACCATCTTGGAAAGACGAGTCAATACAAGATGACTCTGAACGCGAGGTGTCAAGGACACTGCAGTTTTGCTTATGCGCAGAGGGGGCTGAGGAGGAAGGGTCAAGGTGCAGGGGTGTGACGTCATTGACGTAGCAATTATAAAAGCTTTTTCTCCATTGGACAGCCGTCAACACTGATGTTGATTGTGATTGGCGAGTGGTTGGTGGGCACAGTTTGCTGTGGAGTGTTGCCCCAGTGATAGTGGAGAGGAGCCAGCCACCAGACAGGCCAGGTGTGTGCTGGGACAGTGGCTTGAGTCCGAGGTTGTGGTGTTTGCAAGAACCAGTCTGCCTGGCTGTTGTGTCTTTGACTGGTCTTGGGTGAGTTGCACTCTTGTTATATTCTGCGAGCAGGGACTGTTATTGTGTTTGAGAAATACTGACTTTGAGAGGCTCAGTCATCGAACTTCTACAGGAGTAGTTCTTGTCCTATGTTTGATTAGTTTATAGATCATCCTGACTTGAAATAGCAACAGAAAACAGTTCTGCTTGAGTGTTTTTTAAATAAATAATTATTACACTCAAAAGAGTTTTAATAATTAAAATTTAGAAGGGCTGTTGTCACAGAGTATATGTCATGTCATTATGCTTTGCGTTCACCAAACCGTCATACACACACACACAGTTACACAGACTTATACACACATATATATACACATACACACATACATTCAAACATACAAATACACACATCATTATGTCATGAAGTGGACGCCAGACTGCCACCCTGCAAAGGGTGGCCACCACTAAGTCGACGCTGTCGTCAAGGTATTGCCACGATGTAAGCGTTGCTTGACTACTGCGATTTAGCAGTCTGCCCTGTTGACTTTTCTCATTTCCTTAGGCGTTCGTTGAGTGATTTCAAGATCGCGTCTTACTGTCTAGGCAACGGCTGAAGGCTGGATGAAGGAATGGGGCTGTAGGTGGTTATGTT
The DNA here is from genome assembly GCA_034096865.1 of Theodoxus fluviatilis. NCBI lineage: Eukaryota > Metazoa > Mollusca > Gastropoda > Cycloneritida > Neritidae > Theodoxus > Theodoxus fluviatilis. The sequence continues at coordinate 23,860 of JAWQFJ010029917.1, read as the reverse complement.
GTCATGGTAACCGCTGAAGGCTGGATGAAGGAATGAGGCTGTATGTAGTTATGTTGTCATGGTAACCGCTGACGGCTGGATGAAGGAATACGTTTGTATGTGGTTATGCTTTCATTGCAATTCAATGCACTGTGACAACGTTCCTTGGGTCTTGTGGTGCAGATTCTAGATTGTCATTACTGAGGTTGAAATGGTCGAAGAAGGACGACCTGCCCTCTAGCGACTGCCTGGACTGACGGCGTGATATTTATTGACGCCATGGCCATGGTATTTGGGAATTTACTTCATGACAATCCCTGGTTTTACAGGGGCTTACATTGTCAGCCTTGCCAATCTTGAGAAGGTCATGATGTGGTTACACTCACTTCCCTTTTTACTGCATTATTTCCTCACTTATATTCTTAGCTGTCTAGTTGGCTTGAAAGTCCATTTCCAGAGAGGTCACACGATAACTTCTGTTTCTTGGTGTTCCTCCTGTCGGGTATGGCATATATGTGTCTCTCATTCCCCCCAGCACACCTCACTTACTTCTATGTTCTGGTCTCCATGTCAGCTTATCTCTCTCCTTCCCTCCACACCTGAGGCCCCCCAGCCCAGTCTTCTCTCTCCCCAGGCAGGCCAGAGGTGTCAGGTAACCCTCCTTCCCCAGCCCTGCCCGGTCCTGTTCTGGCCTTGTTCCCTAGCCTGCCGTGTGCTTACTCAGGCATGAGCACCTTTCTGCTGAAGCTACCCGTCCTCGGTCACGGTGTTCCTCTAGCGTGGAGAAGCCGCTTTGTGTTCTGGAAAGAACTCCGTCTGGTGTGGGGTCGCCACACTGGCAAGTGTCCCGGCTGTCGATCTCCAAGGCTCTCACCTCTAGTTGGAGTGACGTAATAAACACGTCCCGTCTCCATAACTCGCCTCCAGTTGGGGTGACGTAATAAACACGTCCTGTCACCATGGCTGAACGTCCCTTTGAAATCCAGAGTTTATGTGTGTTTTTGAAATTGAGATATTCTACAGTTAAGAAGTGTTGCAAAGCATCCAGCTTGCAATCACATGATATATTCGTGGACACATTGAGAGTACAACTTGCACTGTAACGTCGTCTAGTTCAGTAGGACAATCTATGCACAAATGAAAACTTAATGCCAAGGTTTTTTAAGCTCTTCAAAACGCTGACACACTCAAAGTGATTTAATTTTAAACAATCTCAGACATTTGTGTTTAATCTTCGTCCAGGAATGTTCCTAATTCCTCCCAAGTACTGCACAAGCATGAACGGAATGTTGAAAGTGCTCTATGCCAAAACGGAGAACCCCAGCCATTTCCTTTTTAGTTCAGACTTTGCATCGTCACACAGGAAGACTCCATCCACAAGGACAGTCTGCACACACTGAGTATGTAGTGGAGTCGGCCTTGACGCAGGTGTTGGACGGACACACGTGTCTCCCTTCTACTCCTGCCTGTGCCAAGCTAGGTTCCCTGTCATCAGGTTTCGTACGTCCTTAATTCTGGCCTTTCCTTCCTCATGGTCAGTTTGTCTTCGTCTGTGTTGTCTCTTGTGTCTTGTGTCCATTGACGCTTCTTATTTTCCTGTTAGCTGAGTAGAAATGGAAACATCCAACATCGTTTGGTGTCATTCTCCTCTTAGTTGATTTTGTATGTCACTTTCTTGGCTGAGCCATTCCACCTGGCATGGACTGCGTTTGCAGCAGTCTGGATGTGCTGCATCTTCACTCTATTGTAGCTCGCTTAGTATACCACATACGTTGCATTCCTGTCCTCCGTATCCCCCACCCCCGCACCCCACTGCTGTGCATCAGTAGCCAAGCTCAAATCTGCCTCCACCTTCACCCACCATCCTGTTTCTGTGTTGCACTGTTCGTCATAGACGAGTGAGTTTCTAGTGCACACTGTCATGCCTACAAGTGCTTTTACATTTCATGGGATTCCATAATGCTAAAGTATCTTTCAAAAAGGTGAAAACGAATTTCAATCATTTTGATATTCGACACGTGTTGGTGATTGTAGTCGATTTTCATTGAAATGAATTGTGTTTGTTGCGGAAGGTGCGGCTGTTTTCTGGTTGGAAAATCACAGCTATATATTGTCATGGGCGTCAAATGTGGAGAAATTCTGGGGACCTTTGCATTGTGCACAGTGAGGAGTCGTTTCGCCTTTTGCCTATGTTGTTGTCGAGAACCTGTCGGGATGTGAGCAAAACTTGACTCCCACAAAACTTTGACACTTTGACGCCAGTAAGAACTCGTCTGGTGTTGCGGGTGCCAAGGAAACCTCAGAGGTGCTATCCTGGGGCGTATGAATTGTTGTCTTTTTTGCACGAGATTTGTATCAGAGGAAAGCACTTGTTCTGCAGTAATAGAGTGCTGTCGCGTACACGATGGATTCTGGCAGATGTAAAAGCTGAGGGAAATTCCCTTGTAGACAACTTTTCTGCACGAAAACATGGTGTGTCTGATATACATTCTTCCTTATTTTCCCCAGTCTCACAAAGTTGAAGTGAATATGTAAAATATGCCCAATTACTTGTGAAATTGCAAAGAAATGCAGACCAAAACAACACTTGCATGGAAAGCAAATGAGAGTAGGGATTTGTGGATGATCTTTGCTCCGCATTTGTCGCAATTTCGCCTCAGTAATACATATGTATGAATGGAACGTTGAAAGTGCTCTATGTCAAAACGAAGAACCCCAGCCCTTCTCCCTCTAGTTCAGACTTGGCATTGTCACACAGGAAGACTCCATCCGCAAGGACAGTCTGCACACACTGAGTATGTAGTGGAGCGGTCTGCATGCAATGAGGTGTGTCGGCCTTGACGCAGGTGTTGGACGGACACACGCGTCTCCCTTCTACTCCTGCCTGTGCCAAGCTAGGTTCCCTGTCATCAGGTTACGTAGTTACTACTTCTGGCTTTTCCTTCCTCACGGTCAGTTATTCTATGTGTTGTCTCTTGTGTCTTGTTTCTATTGTCTCTCCTTGTTTTCCTGTTAGCTGAGTACAACCGGAAAAGTCCAGCATCGTCTGGTATCATTCTTCCCTCAGTTTATTTCGTATGTCACTTTCTTGGCTGAGCCATTCCACCTGGCATGGACTGCGTTTGCAGCGGTCTGAATATCTTGCATCTACACTTTGGTGTTGCTCGCTAGAAGTACCACGCACTGTGCACCCTTGTTCTCTGCATTCCCACCTCTGTAGTCGTGTCCTCTGCCACTTATATCCCCACTCCTGCATCCCAATGCCGTGCCTCAGAATGCCAAGCTTTGCTTTCACTTCACGTCCACCTGCCACCGTGTCTTTGTTTGGCACTACTTGTGTCCGTCACAGAAGACTGGGTTTCTAACGCACATCTGTAACGCATTGTAAGTACTCGGGAAAATATTTCCAGCATTCGGAGCAATCCTGACAGGACGCTATCGCGACTAGCTGATGCTGTCCACGAGGTTTGCAGGTCCTTGCAGCTTTGCTCACACTCAGACGAGGCTGGCTTGAGTCCGAGTCTGTGGAGCATGCAAGATCCAGTCTGCCTGGCTGTTGTGTCTTTGGACATAGGTGAGTTGCCTTCTTTGTCTAGTGTAGGTTCAGAAACTCCTGTAGGTTTAACGTTATTGAATATTCCTTTTTGCGGGGACATGCAATGGTGATGTTTGAGGTTATAATCCAGTGGTATATCTTTGCAACCAAAAGAAATATCCTCTAGCTCTTTCTTTTTTATTTATCTTGTATTACCAATCTCCTAGTAAAACTGCACAAATTAATAGCATATACCTGAAATAACTTTTTGGGCACCGCCACCTAATCTAAGGACTTGTTCTGCAATGATAGAATATTGTCGCGTACACGTTGGGTTGTGTTTGACGTAAAAGCTGAGGGAAATTCTCTTGTAGACAACTTTTCTGCCCTTCGGCTGGCGTGAAGATTGCTGTTGCACGAAAACATGGTGTGTCTGATATATTTTCTTCCTTATATTTCCCAGTCATATTTGTTAAGCTGCAAATAAATGCAGACCAAACGAACACTTGCATGGAAACCAAATGAGAGTAGAGACTTGTGAATGATCTTTGTCCCGCATTTGTCGCAATTTCGCCTCAGTAATACATATGTATGAATGGAACGTTGGAAGTGTTCTATGATAAAAACCGACAACCCCAGGCTTTCTTCCTCTAGTTCAGACGTGGCATTGTCACACAGCAAGACTCCATCCACAAGGACAGTCTGCACACACTGAGTATGTAGTGGAGCGGCCTGCATGCAATGAGGTGTGTAGGCCTTGACGCAGGTGTTGGACGGACACACGTGTCTCCCTTCTACTCCTGCCTGTGCCAAGCTAGGTTCCCTGTCATCAGGTTACGTAGTTACTACTTCTGGCTTTTCCTTCCTCACGGTCAGTTTGTCTTCGTCTCTGTTGTCTCTTGTGTCTTGTTTCCATTGTCGCTCCTTGTTTTCCTGTTAGCTGAGTACACATGGAAAAGTCTCAGGTCTCAGGATAGACTGGGTGACTAGGGAAAAGAAATGTGATAGCTGGGAAAGACGAGCAAAATAATGGGATTCTGGTCATCCGGGCATGTAAGACCGAAACAGCAGCCGCTGATACAGGGCAGGGTAGACAGGAGAAGACAACATGGTAGCTCAGCTGGTAGAGCATTTCGGGCGCTAACCGGAAAGTCGTGGGTTCAGTCCCCGCCTGTGATCTTACATTTTTCCTGTCTGTCTCTCGCAGGGCTTTGGCTATATATATTAAACTGGTAGCACTGGCCTCTCACTGATCTCGTATATCACTTTCTTGGTCGACTCATTCCACCTGGCATGAAATGCATTTGTAGCTGAGTGAATATCCTTCACATACACTCTAGTGTGGCTGGTATGATATCCCATCGAAAGTGCTCTTCTGCCCCTTTATTCCCGCCCCTGTACTTTGTATCCCCACCGCTGTACCCTGTATCCCCACCTATGTACTCCCCACCTCTGTACCCTGTATCCGCATCCCTATATCCCAACACCTGCACCATGTATCACAACCCCTGTATCCAACCCCTGTACCCTGTATCCCCACCCTGTATCCCCACCTCTGTACCCTGTATCCGCATCCCTTTATCCCAACCTTTGTATCCCCATCCCTGTACCCTGTATCCCCACCTCTGTATCCCTACCCCTGTGCCCTGTATACCCACCCTGCATCTCCAACCATGTACCCTGTATCTTCACCCCTGCACCCTGTATCCACCTCTATGCCATATATCCCCACCCCTGAAACGTGTATCCCCACCCATGTACCCTGTATCGCCACCCCTGAACCCAGTATCTTCATCCCTGCACCCTGTATCCACCTCTATACCATGTATCCCCACCCCTGAATCGTGTATCCCCACTCATGTACCCTGTATCGCCAACCCTGCACCCTGTATCCCCACACCTGCACCCTCTATCCCCATCTCTGTGCCCTGTATCCCCACCTCTGCACCCTGTATCCCCACCCCTGCACCCTGCATCCCCATATCTGCACCCTGTATCCCCACCTCTGCACCCTGTATCCCCATCCCTGTACCTTGTATCCCCATCCCTGTGCCCTGTATCACCACCCCTGCACCCTGTATCCCCACTCCTGCACCCTGTATCCCCACCTCTGAACCATGTATCCCCATCCCTATACCTTGTATCCCAATCCCTGTGCCCTGTATCCCCACTCATGTGCCCTGCATCCCCACTCATGTGCCCTGTATTCCCACCCCTACACCCTGTATCCCCACTCCTGCACCCAGTATCCCCACCTCTACTCCCTGTAACCCCACCTCTATACCATGTATCCCCACCCTGTACATTGTATCCCCACTCCTGTACCCTGGATCCCCACTCCTGTGCCCTGTATCCCCACCCCTGTACACTGTATCCCCACTCCTGCACCCTGTATCCCCATCCCTGTACCCTGCATCCCATCCCTGTACCCTGTATCCCCACCCCTGTACACTGTATCCCCACTCCTGCACCCTGTATCCCCATCCCTGTACCCTGCATCTCCATCCCTGTACCCTGTATCCCCACTCCTGCACCCTGTACCCTGTATCCCCACCCCTGTACCCTGTATCCCCATTCCTGTACCATGTAACCCCACCACTGTACCCTGTATCCCCACTCCTGCAGCCTGTATCCCCATCCCTGTACTGCATCTCCATCCCTGTGCCCTGCATCCCCATTCCTGTACCCTGTAACCCCACCCCTGTACCCTGTATCCCCACCCCTGTGCCCTGTATTCCCACTCCGGCACCCTGTATCCCCACTCCTGCACCCTGTATCCCCGCCTCTGCATCCTGTATCCCCACCACTGTACCCTGTATCCCCGCCTCTGCACCCTGTATCCCCACCCCTGTGCCCTGTATCCCCACTCCTGCACCCGGTATTCCCACTCCTGCACCCTGTATCCCCGCCTCTGCACCCTGTATCCCCACCCCTGTACCCTGTATCCCCGCCTCTGCACCCTGTATCCCCGCCTCTGCACCCTGTATCCCACCCCTGTACCCTGTACCCCAACTCCTGCACCCTGTATCCCCCACTCCTGCACCCTGTATCCCCACTTCTGCACCGTGCATCCCCACCCCTGTACCCTGTATCTCCACCCATGTGCCCTGTATCTCCACTCCTGCACCCGGTACCCCAACTCCTGCACCCTGTATCCCCACTCATGCACCCTGTATCCCCACTCCTGCACCCTGTATCCCCACTTCTGCACCGTGCATCCCCACCCCTGCACCCGGTACCCCAACTCCGCCACCCGGTATACCCACTACTGCACCCGTCATCCCAACCCCTGCACCCTGCATCCCCACCCATGTGCCCTGTATCTCCACTCCTGCATTCTGTATCCCCACTCCTGCACCCTGTATCCCCACCCCTGTACACTGTATCCCCACTCCTGCACCCTGTACCCCAACTCCTGCACCCTGTATCCCCACTCCTGCACCCTGTATCCCCACTCCTGCACCCTGTATCCCCACCCCTGTAAACTGTTTCCCCACTCCTGCACCCTGTATCCCCACCCCTGTGCCCTGTATCCCCACTCCTGCACCCTGTACCCCAACTCCTGCACCCTGTATCCCCACTCATGTATCCTGTATCCCCACCCCTGTACGCTGTATCCCCACTCCTGCACCCTGTATCTCCACCCCTGTATCCTGTATCCCCACTCCTGCACCCTGTATCCCCACTCCTGCACCCTGTTTCCCCGCCTCTGCACCCTGTATCCCCAGCCCTGTACCCTGTATCCCCGCCTCTGCACCCTGTATTCCCGCCTCTGAACCATGTATCCTCATCCCTGTGCCCTGTATCCCCAACTCTGTGCCCTGTATCCCCACTCCTGCACCCTGTATCCCCACTCCTGCACCCTGTATCCCCACTTCTGCACCCTGTATCCCCGCCTCTGCACCCTGTATCCCCACCCCTGCACCCTGTATCCCCACCCTGGCCCTGTATCCCCACCCCTACACCCTGTATCCCCACTCCTGCACCCTGTATCCCCACCTCTACTCCCTGTATCCCCACCTCTATACCATGTATCCCCACCTCTACACCCTGTATCCCCACCTCTGGATCCTGTATCCCCACCCCTGCACCCTGTATCCCCACTCCTGCACCCTGTATCCCCACTCCTGAACCCTGTATCCCCACTCCTGAACCCTGTATCCCCATTCCTGCACCCTGTATCCCCATCCCTGTACCCTGTATCTCCACCCCTGTGCCCTGTATCCCCACTCCTGCACCCTGTATCGCCACTCCTGCACCATGTATCCCCAATCCTGCACCCTGTATCTCCACCCTGTACCCTGTATCCCCACCCCTGTGCCCTGTATTCCCACTCCGGCACCCTGTATTCCCACTCCTGCACCCTGTATCCCCGCCTCTGCACCCTGTATCCCCACCCCTGTACCCTGTATCCCCACCCCTGCACCCTGTATCCCCACCTCTGCACCCTGTATCCCCACCCCTGCACCCTGTATCCCCATCCCTGTACCCTGTATCCCCACCCTGTACCCTGTATCCCCACCCCGGTACCCTGTATCCCCACCCCTGTACCCTGTATCCCCACCCCTGTACCCTGTATCCCCACCTCTGTATCGCCACCTCTGCACCCTGTATCCCCACCCCTGTACCCTGTATCGCCACCCCTGCACCCTGTACCCACGCCTTTGCACCCTGTATCCCCGCCTTTGCACCCTGTATCCCCACCCTTGCACCATGTATCCCCGCCTCTGCACCCTGTATCCCCGCCTCTGCACCCTGTATCCCCGCCTCTTCTCCTTGTATCCCCGCCTCTGCACCCTGTATCCCCACCTCTGCACCCTGTATCCCCACCCTTGCACCCTGTATCCCCGCCTCTGCACCCTGTATCCCCACCCCTGTACCCTGTATCTCCACCCCTGTACCCTGTATCCCCACCTCTGCACCCTGTATCCCACACCCTGTACCCTGTATCCCCACCCCTGTACCCTGTATCCCCACTTGTGCACTTTGTATCCCCACCTCTGCACCCTGTATCCCACCCTGTACCCTGTATCGCCACCCCTGCACCCTGTATCCCCATCACTGTTCCCTGTATCCCCACCTCTGCACCCTGTATCCCCACCCCTGTGCCCTGTATCCCCACCTCTGACACCTGTATCCCCGCCTCTGCACCTTATCACCGCTCTGTATCCCACCTCTGTACCCTGTATCTCCACCTCTGCATCCCTCCTCTGCATCCCCACCTCTGTACCCTGTATCCCCACCTCTGTATTCCCACCTCTGCACCCTGTATCCCATCTCTGCACCTGTATCCTCACCTCTGTATCCCCACCTCTGTACCCTGTATCTCCACCTCTGCATCCCTACCTCTGCATCCCCACCTCTGTACCCTGTATCCCCACCTCTGTATTCCCACCTCTGCACCCTGTATCCCCATCTCTGCACCCTGTATCCCCACCTCTGTATCCCCACCTCTGTACCCTGTATCCCCACCTCTGCACACTGTATCCCCACCTCAGTATCCCCACCTCTGTACCCTGTATCCCCACCTCTGTATCCCACCTCTGTACCCTGTATCCCCACCGCTGCATCCCCACTCTGTACCCTGTATCCACCTCTGTATCCCCACCTCTGTACCCTGTATCCCCACCTCTGCACACTGTATCCCCACCATCAGTATCCCACCTCTGTACCCTGTATCCCCACCTCTGCATCCCTACCTCTCCATCCCCATCCATTATTATTATTATTATTATTATAAATCACTCTTTTACCGCGCGATACTCCCACTCGGTGAGACTCAAAGCGCTTAGCCGATGTTGAGGCTTGTCTCCCAGTGTGTAGTGTCTCAAGTCAATGAGACCAGTGTCAGCAGCAGCCTTCAGGCGCTAAGACTACTGTTTTCCACAAGGGAGAATTTGTGCGTGCGTGGTATGTTTTTCTGTGGCCGGCACTCACCCGTCGTGGACATGAGCGTCAGGATCTTTAGAGTGCGCCTCTGCACCTTGTATCACCGCCTCTGTATCCCCACCTCTGTACCCTGTATCCCCACCTCTGCATCCCCACCTCTGTACCCTGTATCCCCACCTCTGTATTCTGTATCCACCTCTGCACCCTGTATCCCCACCTCTGTACCCTGTATCCCCACCTCTGTACCCTGTATCCCCACCTCTACATCCCCACCTCTGCACACTGTACCCCCACCTCTGCATCCCCACCTCTGTATCCCCACCTCTGTATCCCCACCTCTGCACCCTGTATCCCCACCTCTGCACCCTGTATCCCCATCTCTGCATCCCCACCTCTGCACCCTGTATCCCCAACTCTGCATCCCCACCTCTGCACCCTGTATCCCCATCTCTGCACCCTGTATCCCCGCCTCTGTATCCCCACCTCTGCACCCTGTATCCCCATCTCTGTATCCCCACCTCTGCACCCTGTATCCCCACCTCTGTATCCCCACCTCTTCACCTGTATCCCCATCTCTGCATCCCTACCTCTACACCCTGTATCCCCACCTTTGCACCCTGTATCCCCATCTCTGTATCCCCACCTCTGCACCCTGTATCCCCACCCCCTGTATCCCCACCTCTGTATCCCCTCCTCTGCACCCTGTATCCCCATCTCTGCATCCCCACCTCTTCACCCTGTATCCACATCTCTGTATCCCCACCTCTGCACCCTGTATCCCCATCTCTGTATCCCCACCTCTGCACCCTGTATCCCCACCTCTGTATCCCCTCCTCTGCACCCTGTATCCCCCGCCTGAATTCTTCACCCTGTATCCCCGCCTCTGCATCCCTGTATCCCCACCTCTGTATCCCCTCTTCTGTCCCCTGCATCCCCACCTCTGCACCCTGTATCTCCACCTCTGTCCCTTGCATCCCCACCTCTGCACCCTTTATCCCCACCTCTGTCCCCTGCATCCTCTCCTCTGCACCCTGTATCCCCACCTCTGTATCGCCACCTCTTCACCGTGTATCCCCATCTCTGCATCCCCACCTCTGCACCCTTTATCATTACTCTGTATTCTCACCGCTGTATCCCCACCTCTGACCCTGAATCCCCACCTCTGCACCCTGTATCCCCATCTCTGTATCCCCCACCTCTGCACCTCTGTATCCCCACCTCTGTATTCCCACCTCTGTACCTTGCATCCCCATCTCTGTATTCCCACCTCTGTATTCCCACCTCTGTATCCCCACCTCTGTATCCCCACCTCTGCCCCCTGTATCCCCACCTCTGTATCCCCACCTCTGCACCATGTATCCCCATCTCTGTATCCCCATCTCTGTATCCCCACCTCTGTATCCCCATCTCTGTATCCCCACCTCTGTATTCCCACCTCTGTATCCTGCATCGCCACCTCTGTATCCCCACCTCTGTACCCTGCATCCCCACCTCTGTATCCCCACCTCTGCACCCTGTATCCCCACTTCTGTATTCCCACCTCTGTATCCCCACCTCTGTACCCTGTATTCCCACCTCTGTATCCCCACCTCTGTCCCCTGTAACCCCACCTCTGTATCCCCACTCTGTCCTCTGTATCCCCACCTCTGTATCCCCACCTCTGTCCCCTGTATCCCCACCTCTGTATGCCCACCTCTGCACCCTGTATCCCCATCTCTGTATCCCCACCTCTGTATCCCCACCTCTGTATCCCCACCTCTGTCCCCTGTATCCCCACCTCTGTATCCCCACCTCTGCACCATGTATCCCCATCTCTGTATCCTCACTTCTGTATTCCCACCTCTGTATCCACACCTCTGTATCCCCACCTCTGTCCCCTGTATCCCACATCTGTATTCCCACCTCTGTCCCCTGCATCCCCACTTCTGTATTCCCACCTCTACACCCTGTATCCCCACCTCTGTATCCCCACCTCTCTCCCCTGTATCTCCATCTCTGTATCCCCATCTTTGTATTCCCACCTCTACACCCTGTATCCCACCTCTGTATCCCCACCTCTGTATTCCCATCTCTGTATTCTCACCTCTACACCCTGTATCTCCACCTCTGTATTCTCACCTCTGTATTCCCAGCTCTTTACCCTGTATCCCCATCCTGTATTCCCACCTCTGTATTCCCACCTCTGTACCCTGCATCGCCACCTCTGTATCCCCACCTCTGTATTCCCACCTCTGTATCCTGCATCGCCACCTCTGGCATCTAGCATGAATGCCAGAGGTGGCGATGCAGGATACAGAGGTGGGAATACAGAGGTGGGGATACAGTGATGGCGATGCAGGGTACAGAGGTGGGAATACAGAGGTGGGAATACAGGGATGGGGATACAGGGTAAAGAGCTGGGAATACAGAGGTGAGAATACAGAGGTGGAGATACAGGGTAGAGGTGAGGAGGTGGGAATACAGAGGTGGGGATACAGAGGTGGGTTAGGGTGTAGAGGTGGGAATACAGAGATGGGGATACAGAGATGGGGATACAGGGGAGAGAGGTGGGGATACAGGGTGTAGAGGTGGGAATACAGAAGTGGGGATGCAGGGGACAGAGGTGGGAATACAGAAGTGGGGATGCAGGGGACAGAGGTGGGGATACAGAGGTGTGGATACAGAGGTGGGAATACAGAAGTGAGGATACAGAGATGGGGATACATGGTGCAGAGGTGGGGATACAGAGGTGGGGATACAGGGGACAGAGGTGGGGATACAGAGGTGGGGATACTGGGGTGGGGATACAGAGAGGGGTATACAGGGTGCAGAGGTGAGCATACAGAGGTGGGGATACAGGGGACAGAGGTGGGGATACAGAGGTGGGGATACAGGGGACAGAGGTGGGGATACAGAGGTGGGTTACAGGGGACAGAGGTGGGGATACAGAGGTGGGGATACAGGGTGCAGAGGTGGGGATACAGAGGTGGGAATACAGAAGTGGGGATACAGGGTGCAGAGGTGGGGATACAGAGGTGGGGATACAGGGGACAGAGGTGGGGATACAGAGGTGGGGATACAGGGAACAGAGGTGGGGATACATAGGTGGGGATACAGAGATGGGGATACAGAGGTGGGGATACAGAGATGGGGATACAGTGATCGGGATACATGGTGCAGAGGTGGGGATACAGAGGTGGGGATACAGGGGGCAGATGTGGGGATACAGAGGTGGGGATACAGAGATGGGGATACAGAGGTGGGGATACAGAGATGGGGATGCAGGGGACAGAGGTGGGGATACAGAGGTGGGGATACAGAGGTGCATAGGTGGGGGATACAGAGGTGGGGATACAGGGTGCTGTGGTGGGGAGTCAGGGTCAGAGGTGGGGATACAGCGGTGAGAATACAGAGTAAAGATAAAGGGTGCAGAGGTGGGGATGCAGAGATGGGGATACACGGTGAAGAGGTGGAGATACAGAGGTGGGGATACAGGGTGCAGAGGAGAGGATACAGAGGTGGGGATACGGGGTGCAGAGGTGGGGATGCAAGGGACAGAGGTGGAGATACAGGGTGCAGAGGTGGGGATGCAGGGGACAGAAGAGGGGATACAGAGGTGGGGATACAGGGTGCAGAGGTGGGGATACAGGGTGAAGAGGTGGGGATGCAGAGATGGGGATACAGGGTGCAGAGGAGGGGATACAGAGGTGGGGATACAGGGTGCAGAGGTGGGGATACAGAGATGGGGATACAGGGTGCAGAGGTGGGGATACAGAGATGGGGATACAGGGTGAAGAGGTGGGGATGCAGAGATGGGGATACAGGGTGAAGAGGAGGGGATACAGAGGTGGGGATACAGGGTGCAGAGGTGGGGATACAGAGATGGGGATACAGGGTGCAGAGGTGGGGATGCAGGGGACAGAAGTGGGGATTCAGGGTGCAGAGGTGGGGATGCAGGGGACAGAAGTGGGGATAAAGGGTGCAAAGGTGGGGATACAGGGTGTAGAGGTAGGGATGCAGAGATGGGGATACAGGTGAAGAGGTGGGGATACAGAGGTGGGGATACATGGTGCAGTGGTAGGGATGCAGAGATGGGGATACAGGGTGAAGAGGTGGGGATACAGGGTGCAGAGGAGGGGATACAGAGGTGGGGATACAGGGGGCAGAGGTGGGGATACAGAGATGGGGATACAGGGTGCAGAGGTAGGGATGCAGAGCTGGGGATACAGGGTGCAGAGGTGGGGATACAGGGTGCAGAGGTGGGGATACAGAGGTGGGGATACAGAGGTGGGGATGCAGAGTTGGGTGTAGAGGGTGCAGAGGTGGGGATGTAGAGGTGGGGATACAGGGTACAGAGGTGGGGATACAGGGTGCAGAGGTGGGGATACAGGGTACAGAGGTGGGAATACAGAGGTGGGGATATAGAGTACAGAGGTGGGGATGCAGAGGTGGGGATACAGGGTACAGAGGTGGGGATACAGAGGCGGTGGATACAAGGTGCAGAGGCGCACTCTAAAGATCCTGACGCTCATGTCCTCGACGGGTGAGTGCCGGCCACAGAAAAACATACCCAGCACGCACAAATTCTCCCTTGTGGAAAACAGTAGTCTTAGCGCCTGAAGGCTGCTGCTGACACTGGTCTCATTGACTTGAGACACTACACACTGGGAGACAAGCCTCAACATCGGCTGAAGCGCTTTGAGTCTCACCGAGTGGGAGTATCGCGCGGTAAAAGAGTGATTTATAATAATAATAATAATAATAATAATACAGGGTGCAGAGGTAGGGATGCAGAGGTGGGGATACAGGGTACAGAGGTGGGGATACTGAGGTGGGGATACAGTGTGCAGAGGTGGGGATACAGGGTACAGAGGTGGGGATGCAGAGGTGGGGATACAGGGTACAGAGGTGGGGATGCAGAGGTGGGGATACAGGGTACAGAGGTGGGGATGCAGAGGTGGGGATACAGGGTACAGAGGTGGGGATACAGAGGTGGGGATACAGGGTACAGAGGTGGGGATACAGGATACAGAGGTGGGGATACAGGGTACAGAGATGGGGAAACAGGATACAGAGGTGGGGATACAGGGTACAGAGATGGGGATGCAGAGGTAGGGATGCAGAGGTGGAGAATACAGGGTACAGAGGTGGGGATACAGAGGTGAGGATACAGGTGCAGAGATGGGATACAGGGTGCAGAGGTGGGAATACAGAGGTGGGGATACAGGGTACAGAGGTGGGGATGCAGAGGTAGGGATGCAGAGGTGGAGATACAGGGTACAGAGGTGGGGATACAGAGGCGGTGATACAAGGTGCAGAGGCGGGGATACAGGGTGCAGAGGTGGGGATACAGGGCACAGGGGTGGGGATACAGGGTGCAGAGGTGGGGATACAGGGCACAGGGATGGGGATACAGGGTGCAGGGGTGGCGATACAGGGTACAGGGGTGGGGATACAGGGTGCAGAGGTGGGGATACAAAGTGCACAAGTGGGGATACAGGGTACAGGGGTGGGGATACAGGGTACAGGGGTGGGGATACAGGGTGCAGAGGTGGGGATACAGGGTACAGGGGTGGTGATACAGGGTACAGGGGTGGGGATACAGGGTGCAGTGGCGGGGATACAGGGTGCAAGGGGAGGAGATACAGGGTGCAGAGGCGGGGATACAGGGTGCAGAGGCGGGGATACAGGGTGCAGAGGCGGGGATACAGGGTGCAGAGGCGGGGAGACAGGGTTCAGAGGCGGGGATACATGGTGCAAAGGCGGGGATACAGGGTGCAAAGGCGTGGGTACAGGGTGCAAAGACGTGGATACAGGGTGCAGGGGTGGCGATACAGGGTACAGGGGTGGGGATACAGGTGCAGAGGTGGGATACAGAGGTGGGGATACAGGGTACAGGGGTGGGGATACAGGGTACAGGGGTGGGGATACAGGGTACAGGGGTGGGGATACAGGGTACAGGGTGGGGATACAGGGTACAGGGATGGTGATACATGGTGCAAGGGTGGGGATACAGGGTGCAGAGGCGGGGATACAGGGTGCAGAGGCGGGGATACAGGGTACAGGGGTGGGGATACAGGGTGCAGAGGCGGGGATACAGGGTGCAGGAGTGGGAATACAGGGTGCAGGAGTGGGAATACAGGGCACAGGGGTGGGGATACAGGGTACAGGGGTGGGGATACAGGGTGCAGGTTTGGGGATACATGGTGCAGGAGTGGCGATACAGGGTGCAGGAGTGGGGATACAGGGCACAGGGGTGGAGATACAGGGTACAGGGATGGGGATACAGGGTGCAGGAATAGGGATACAGGGTTCAGGAGTGGGGATACAGGGTTCAGGAGTGGGGATACAGGGTGCAGGAGTGGGGATACAGGGTACAGGGGTGGGGATACAGGATGCAGAGGCGGGGATACAGGGTGTAGAGGTGGGGATACATGGTATAGAGGTGGGGATACAGGGAGTAGAGGTGGGGATACAGGGTGCAGGAGTGGGGATACAGGGTGTAGGGGTGGGGATACAGGGGTGGGGATACAGGGTAGAGGGGTGGGGATACAGGGTGCAGATGCGGGGATACAGGGTGCAGAAGTGGGGATACAGGGTGCAGGAGTGGGGATACAGGGTGCAGGAGTGGGGATACAGGGCACAGAGTTGGGGATACAGGGCACAGGGATGAGGATACATGGTTCAGAGGCGGGAATACAGGGTGCAGAGGCGGGGATACAGGGTACAGGGCTGGGGATACAGGGTGCAGAGGCGGGGAAACAGGGTGCAGGAGTGGGGATACAGGGTGCAGGAGTGGGGATACAGGATACAGGGGTGGAGATACAGGGTGCAGGAGTGGGGATACAGCGTACAGGGGTGGGGTTGCAGGGCACAGGGGTGGGGATACAGGATACATGAGTTGGGGATACAGGGTGCAGGAGTGGGGATACATGGCACAGGGGTGGGGATACAGGGTGCAGGAGTGGGGAAACAGTTTACAGGGGTGGGGATACAGGGTGCAGGAGTGGGGATACAGGGTGCAGGAGTGGGGATACAGGGTGCAGGAGTTGGGGTACAGGGTGCAGGAGTGGGGATACAGTGTACAGGGGTGGGGATACAGGGTGCAGGAGTGGGGATACAGAATGCAGGAGTGGAGATACAGGGCACATGGGTGGGGATGCACGGTGCAGGGGTGGGGATGCAGGGAGCAGAAGTGGGGATACAGGGTGCAGGAGTGGGGATACAGGGTACAGGGGTGGGGATGCACGGTGCAGAAGTGGGGATACAGGGTGCAGGAGTGGGGATACAGGGTGCAGGAGTTGGGGTACAGGGTGCAGGAGTGGGGATACAGGGTGCAGGAGTGGAGATACAGGGCACATGGGTGGGGATACAGTGTACAGGGGTGGGGATGCAGGGTGCAGAAGTGGGGATACAGGGTGCAGGAGTGGGGATACAGGGTGCAGGAGTGGGGATACAGGGTACAGTGGTGGGGATACAGGGTGCAGAGGCGGGGATACAGGGTGCAGAGGCGGGGATACAGGGTACAGGGGTGGGGATACAGGGTGCAGAGGCGGGGATACAGGGTGCAGGAGTGGGGATACAGGGTGCAGGAGTGGGGATACAGGGCACAGGGGTGGGGATACAGGGTGCAGAGGCGGGGATACAGGGTACAGTGGTGGGGATACAGGATGCAGAGGTGGGGATACAGGGTGCAGGAGGTGGGGATACAGGGTGCAGGAGTGGAGATACAGGGCACAGGGGTGGGGATACAGGGTACAGGGGTGGGGTTACAGGGTACAGGAATGGGGATGCAGGGCACAGGGATGGAGATGCAGTACAGGGTAGGGGATACAGGGTGCAGGAGTGGGGATACAGGGTACAGGGGTGGGGTTACATGGTACAGGAATGGGGATACAGGGTACAGGGGTGTGGATACAGGGTACAGGGTGCAGGAGTGGGGATACAGGGTACAGGGATGGAGATGCAGGGTACAGGGATGGGGATACAGGGTGCAGGAGTGGGGATACAGTGTACAGGGGTGGGGATACAGGGTACAGGGATGGGGATGCAGGGTACAGGGATGGGGATACAGGGTGCAGGAGTGGGGATACAGTGTACAGGGGTGGGGATACATGGCACATGAGTGGGGATACAGGGTGCAGGAGTGGGGATACAATGTACAGGGGTGGGGATACAGGGCATAGAGGTGGGGATACAGGGTGCAGAGATGGGGATACAGGGTGCAGGAGTGGGGATACAGGGTGCAGGGGTGGGAATACAGGGCACATGAGTGGGGATGCAGGGCACATGAGTGGGGATACAGGGCACAGGGATTGGGATACAAGGTATAGGGATGGGGATACAGGGTGCAGGAGTGGGGATACAGGGTGCAGGGATGGGGATACAGGGCACAGGAGTGGGGATACAGGGCACAGGGATGGGGATACAAGGTACAGGGATGGGGATACAGGGTGCAGAGGTGGGGATACAGGGTGCAGATATGGGGATGCAGGGTGCAGGGGTGGGGATACAGGGTGCAGAGGTGGGGATACAGGGCACAGAGATGGGGATAGAGGGTGCAGGTGTGGGGATACAGGGTGCAGGGTTGGCGATACAGGGTACATGAGTGGGGATACACGATTCAGGGGTGGGGATACATGGTATAGAGGTGGATACAGGGTGCAGGGATGAAGATACAGGGTGCAGGGGTGGCGATACAGGGTACATGGGAGGGGATACACGATTCAGGGGTGGGGATATATGGCATAGAGGTGGATACAGGGTGCAGGGGTGAAGATACAGGGTACATGGTTGGAGATGCAGGGTGGGTATACAGGGCACAGGGGTAGGGATACAGAGGTGGGGATACAGGGTACAGGGATGGGGATACAAAGGTTGGGATAAAGGGATGCGGATACAGGGTACAGAGGTGGGGATACAGGGTGGGGATACAGGGTACAGGGGTTGGATACAGGGGTTGTGATACATGGTGCAGGTGTTGGGATATAGGGATGCGGATACAGGGTACAGAGGTGGGGAGTACATAGGTGGGGATACAGGGTACAGGGGTGGGGATACAAAGTACAGGGGCGGGAATAAAGGGGCAGAAGAGCACTTTCGATGGGATATCATACCAGCCACACTAGAGTGTATGTGAAGGATATTCACTCAGCTACAAATGCATTTCATGCCAGGTGGAATGAGTCGACCAAGAAAGTGAAATACGAGATCAGCTGACAGGCCAGTGCTACCAGTTTTATATATATAGCCAAAGCCCTGCGAGGGACAGACAGGAAAAATGTAAGACCACAGGCGGGGACTGAACCCACGACCTTCCGGTTAGCGCCCGAAATGCTCTACCAGCTGAGCTACCATCAAAGATCTTTGCTACCATGGTCCGTGTTGTCTAAATAATAATAATAATACAGACTATTTCTACGCACACACCTTCCCTAATAGGCAAGCTCATTGCGTGTACAATGAGGAAGTCTACACTCATACAAAGCATTCTAACACTCGCACACTGTACAATTGAAATAAAAGAAAAATTAAATTGTCTCCTCCTGTCTACCCTGCCCTGTAACAGTGGCTGCTGTTTCGGTTTTACATGCCCGGATGACCAAAATCCCAATATTTTGCTCGTCTTTCCCAGCTATTACAGGTCTTTTTCCTAGTCACCCAGTCTATCCTGAGACCTGAGACTTTTCCATGTGTACTCAGCTAACAGGAAAGCAAGGAGAGACAATGGACACAAGACACAAGAGACAGCAGAGACGAAGACAAACTGACCGTGAGGAAGGAAAAGCCAGAAGTAGTAACTACGTAACCTGATGACAGGGAACCTAGCTTGGCACAGGCAGGAGTAGAAGGGAGACACGTGTGTCCGTCCAACACCTGCGTCAAGGCCTACACACCTCATTGCATGCAGGCCGCTCCACTACATACTCAGTGTGTGCAGACTGTCCTTGTGGATGGAGTCTTCCTGTGTGACAATGCCAAGTCTGAACGAGAGAGCAAGTGTTCTTTTGGTCTGCATTTATTTGCAGTTCCACAAATATGACTGGGAAATATAAGGAAGAAAGTATATCAGACACACCATGTTTTCGTGCAGCAGCAATCTTCATGCCAGCCGAAGGGCAGAAAAGTTGTCTACAAGGGAATTTCCCTCAGCTTTTACGTCAGCCACAACCCAACGTGTACGCGACAGCATTCTATCATTGCAGAACAAGTCCTTAGATTAGGTGGCGGTGCCCAAAAAGTTATTTCAGGTATATGCTATTAATTTGTGCAGTTTTACTAGGAGATTGGTAATACAAGATAAATAAAAAGAAAAAGCTAGAGGATATTTCTTTTGGTTGCAAAGATATACCACTGGATTATGACCTCACACATCACCATTGCATGTCCCCCCCAAAGGGAATATTCAATAACGTTAAACCTACAGAAGTTTCTGAACCTACACTAGACAAAGAAGACAACTCACCTATGTCCAAAGACACAACAGCCAGGCAGACTGGATCTTGCATACACCACAGCCTCGGACTCAAGGCACACAGCTGGCCTGTCTGGTTTCTTCCTTCTTTCCACTATCACTGAGGCAAGGCTGCTCAACCGACTCCGCCCAGCTGGGGCTCGCCCATCGCAATCTACGTCCTTGTTGACTGTCGTCCAATCGAGAGAAAGCTTTTGCAATAGCAGTGTCAATGACGTGACATCCCTGCACACGGAAGCCACCTCTTCAGCCTCGCCTGCGCGTGGGCAAAGCTGCAATGACCTGCAAACCTCGTGGACAGCATCAGCTAGTCGCGATAGCGTCCTGTCAGGATTGCTCCGAATGCTGGAAATATTTTTCCTGAGTACTTACAGTGCATTACAGATGTGCGCTAGAAACCCAGTCTTCTGTGACGGACACAAGTAGTGCCAAACAAAGACACGGTGGCAGGTGGACGTGAAGTGAAAGCAAAGCTTGGCATTCTGACGCACGGCATTGGGATGCAGGAATGGGGATATAAGTGGCAGAGGACACGACTACAGAGGTGGGAATGCAGAGAACAAGGGTGCACAGTGCGTGGTACTTCTAGCGAGCAACACCAAAGTGTAGATGCAAGATATTCAGACCGCTGCAAACGCAGTCCATGCCAGGTGGAATGGCTCAGCCAAGAAAGTGACATACGAAATCAACTGAGGGAAGAATGATACCAGACGATGCTGGACTTTTCCATTTGTACTCAGCTAACAGGAAAACAAGGAGCGACAATGGAAACAAGACACAAGAGACAACACAGAATAACTGACCGTGAGGAAGGAAAAGCCAGAAGTAGTAACTACGTAACCTGATGACAGGGAACCTAGCTTGGCACAGGCAGGAGTAGAAGGGAGACACGTGTGTCCGTCCAACACCTGCGTCAAGGCCTACACACCTCATTGCATGCAGACCGCTCCACTACATACTCAGTGTGTGCAGACTGTCCTTGTGGACGGAGTCTTCCTGTGTGACAATGCCAAGTCTGAACTAGAGGGAGAAAGCCTGGGGTTCTCCGTTTTGGCATAGAGCACTTTCAACGTTCCGTTCATACATATGTATTTCTGAGGCGAAATTGCGACAAATGCGGAGCAAAGATCATCCACAAATCCCTACTCTCATTTGCTTTCCATGCAAGTGTTCTTTTGGTCTGCATTTCTTTGCAATTTCACAAGTAATTGGGCATATTTTACATATTCACTTCAACTTTGTATGACTGGGGAAAATAAAGAAGAAAGTATATCAGACACACCATGTTTTCGTGCAGAAAAGTTGTTTACAAGGGAATTCCCTCAGCTTTTACATCTGCCACAACCCAACGTGTACAAGACAGCACTCTATTATTGCAGAACAAGTGCTTTCCTCTGATAAAAATCTCGTGCACAAAAGACAATTCATACGCCCCAGAAAAGCACCACTGAGGTTTATTTGGCACACGCAACACCAGACAAGTTCTTACTGGCGTTAAAACGCCAGATTTCCGTGGGAGTCGAGTTTTGTTCACATCCTGACAGCTCCTCGACAACAACATAGGCAAAAGGCGTAACAACTCCTCACTGTGCACAATGCAAAGGTCCCCAGAATTTCTCCACATTTGACGCCCATGACAATATATAGCTGTGATTTTCCAACCAGAAAACAGCCGCACCTTCCGCAACAAACACAATTCATTTAAATGAAAATCGACTACAATCACCAACACGATCCGAATATCAAAATGATTGAAATTCGTTTTCACCTTTTTGAAAGATACTTTAGCATTATGGAATCCCATGAAATGTCAAAGTACTTGTAGGCATGACACTGTGCACTAGAAACTCACTCGTCTATGACGAACAGTGCAACACAGAAACAGGATGGTGGGTGAAGGTGGAGGCAGATTTGAGCTTGCACAGCAGTGGGGTGCGGAGGTGAGGGATACGGAGGACATGAATGCAACGTATGTGGTATACTAAGCGAGCTACAATAGAGTGAAGATGCAGCACATCCAGACTGCTGCAAACGCAGTCCATGCCAGGTGGAATGGCTCAGCCAAGAAAGTGACATACGAGATCAACTGAGAGGAGAATGAAACCAAACGATGTTGGAATTTTCCATTTGTACTCAACTAACAGGAAAACAAGGAGCGACAATGGAAACAAGACACAAGAGACAACAGAGACGAAGACAAACTGACCGTGAGGAAGGAAAAGCCAGAAGTAGTAACTACGTAACCTGATGACAGGGAACCTAGCTTGGCACAGGCAGGAGTAGAAGGGAGACACGCGTGTCCGTCCAACACCTGCGTCAAGGCCGACACCACTACATACTCAGTGTGTGCAGACTGCCCTTGTGGACGGAGTCTTCCTGTGTGACGATGCCAAGTCTGAACTAAAAAGGAAATGGTTGCGGTTCTCCGTTTTGGCATAGAGCACTTTCAACGTTCCGTTCATGCTTGTGCAGTACTTGTGAGGAATTAGGAACATTCCTGGACGAAGATTAAACACAAATGTCTGAGAATGTTTAAAATTAAATCACTTTCAGTGTGTCAGCGTTTTGAAGAGCTTAAAAAAACCTTGGCATTAAGTTTTCATTTGTGCATAGATTGTCCTACTGAACTAGACGACGTTACAGTGCAAGTTGTACTCTCAATGTGTCCACGAATATATCATGTGATTGCAAGCTGGATGCTTTGCAACACTTCTTAACAGGAGAATACCTCAACTTCAAAACCACACATAAACTCTGGATTTCAAAGGGACGTTCAGCCATGGAGACATTACGTGCTTATTACGTCACCCAACTGGAGGCGAGTTATGGAGACAGGACGTGTTTATTACGTCACTCCAACTAGAGGTGAGAGCCTTGGAGATCGACAGCCGGGACACTTGCCAGTGTGGCGACCCCACACCAGACGGAGTTCTTTCCAGAACACACAGCGGCTTCTCCACGCTAGAGGAACACCGTGACCGAGGACGGGTAGCTTCAGCAGAAAGGTGCTCATGCCTGAGTAAGCACACGGCATGCTAGGGAACAAGGGCAGAACAGGACCGGGCAGGGCTGGGGAAGGCGGGTTACCTGACACCTCTGACCTGGCTGGGGAGAGAGAAGACTGGGCTGGGGGGCCTCAGGGGTGGAGGGGAGGAGAGAGATAAGCTGACATGGGGACCAGAACATAGAAGTAAGTGAGGTGTGCTGGGGGGAATGAGAGAATGAATGCCATACCCGACAGGAGGAACACCAAGAAACAAAAGTTATCGTGTAACCTCTCTGGAAATGGACTTTCAAGCCGCCTAGACAGCTAAGAATATAAGTGAGGAAATAATGCAGTAAAAAGGGAAGTGAGTGTAACCACATCATGACCTTCTCAAGATTGGCAAGGCTGACAATGTAAGCCCCTGTAAAACCAGGGATTGTCATGAAGTAAATTCCCAAATGCCATGGCCATGGCGTCAATAAATATCACGCCGTCAGTCCAGGCAGTCGCTAAAGGGCAGGTCGTCCTTCTTCGACCATTTCAACCTCAGTAATGACAATCTAGAATCTGCACCACAAGACCCAAGGAACGTTGTCACAGTGCATTGGATTGCAATGATAGCATAACCACATACAAACGTATTCCTTCATCCAGTCGTCAACGGTTACCATGACAACATAACTACATACAGCCCCATTCCTTCATCCATCCTGCAGCGGTTACCATGACAACATAACCACCTACAGCCCCATTCCTTCATCCAGCCTTCAGCCGTTGCCTAGACAGTAAGACGCGATCTTGAAATCACTCAACGAACGCCTAAGGAAATGAGAAAAGTCAACAGGGCAGACTGCTAAATCGCAGTGGTCAAGCAACGCTTACATCGTGGCAATACCGTGACGACAGCGTCGACTTAGTGGTGGCCACCCTTTGCAGGATGGCAGTCTGCCGTCCACTTCATGACATAATGATGTGTGTATTTGTATGTTTGAATGTATGTGTGTATGTGTATATGTAT
>JAWQFJ010029916.1:10000-12500 GCA_034096865.1 Theodoxus fluviatilis | reverse complement strand
TAAAGCTACCGAGTGCACACTGATTCTCCCCACTCAGGAGCAAAGGCGGGTGCCTATCCTTGATAAAGCTACCGAGTGCACACTGGTTCTCCCCACTCAGGAGCAAAGGCCTATCCTTGATAAAGCTACCGAGTGCACACTGATTCTCCCCACTCAGGAGCAAAGGCCTATCCTTGATAAAGCTACCGAGTGCACACTGATTCTCCCCACTCAGGAGCAAAGGCCTATCCTTGATAAAGCTACCGAGTGCACACTGATTCTCCCCACTCAGGAGCAAAGGCGGGTGCCTATCCTTGATAAAGCTACCGAGTTCACACTGATTCTCCCCACTCAGGAGCAAAGGCCTATCCTTGATAAAGCTACCGAGTGCACACTGATTCTCCCCACTCAGGAGCAAAGGCGGGTGCCTATCCTTGATAAAGCTACCGAACTCACACTGATTCTCCCCACTCAGGAGCAAAGGCCTATCCTTGATAAAGCTACCGAGTTCACACTGATTCTCCCCACTCAGGAGCAAAGGCGGGTGCCTATCCTTGATAAAGCTACCGAATTCACACTGATTCTCCCCACTCAGGAGCAAAGGCCTATCCTTGATAAAGCTACCGAGTGCACACTGATTCTCCCCACTCAGGAGCAAAGGCCTATCCTTGATAAAGCTACCGAGTGCACACTGATTCTCCCCACTCAGGAGCAAAGGCGGGTGCCTATCCTTGATAAAGCTACCGAGCTCACACTGATTCTCCCCACTCAGGAGCAAAGGCGGGTGCCTATCCTTGATAAAGCTACCGAACTCACACTGATTCTCCCCACTCAGGAGCAAAGGCCTATCCTTGATAAAGCTACCGAGTGCACACTGATTCTCCCCACTCAGGAGCAAAGGCGGGTGCCTATCCTTGATAAAGCTACCGAGTGCACACTGGTTCTCCCCACTCAGGAGCAAAGGCGGGTGCCTATCCTTGATAAAGCTGCCGAGTGCACACTGATTCTCCCCACTCAGGAGCAAAGGCGGGTGCCTATCCTTGATAAAGCTACCGAGTGCACACTGATTCTCCCCACTCAGGAGCAAAGGCATATCCTTGATAAAGCTACCGAGTTCACACTGATTCTCCCCACTCAGGAGCAAAGACGGGTGCTTATCCTTGATAAAGCTACCGAACTCACACAGATATCCTCACTCAGAAGCAAAGGCGGGTGCCTATCCTTGATAAAGCTACCGAGTTCACACTGATTCTCCCCACTCAGGAGCGAAGGCGGGTGCCTGTGAGGGCAGTGATGACACACTGCACTGCGATTATCTCTTGCATGCGTCTGTGAGCTAGCGACAGGTTGGAGGAGTGGAGTTGGTGCTGCTGCGTGACCGTGAGTCTTGTCTGTCTGCTGTTGTGTTTCTCAACAAGCGCCAGTGAAGGCCTGATCGAGTGGCCCAGTGATTGGGGAGTAAAGTGTTTAGCGGTTTGAGACCCAAACATGGGTGATAAGTCACTATTTAAATCGCGATTACTTTTACTGTTCTTCTGGTTCAAATAATGACAAATATGTGTTGCTGATATTCACCCCCAAGTCGCCCTGTGCAAAGCCAAGTGTGCGGTTTTACTCCTCTGTAGCAGAGGCGACGCGGTTTAAGCATTTTGCCCAAGAATGTAACTCTAGGAGCCGTGCAGAACTGAACACCGCACCAGGCAGCCGCAAGAAAAGTGTCGTTACCACTGAAGTATATGAACTCTGAAACGCGGTAGGGGTGGTAGCCAACGGAACCTGGACAATGTTGTGGGAAACAAGGAATACGGTTCTTGTAGACTGCAAAGGTGGAGCAGACACTGCTAACTATCTTCACGCAAGAACGTCATAATGCGCGCGCCCACACCAACCCAGACATCCACGAACACACACACACACACACACACACACACACACACACACACACATGTATATACAAACACACACGCTCACACGCACACGCGAACATGCGCGCGCACACGCACACACGCACACGTACACACACATTTACACACACAGACACACACACACACACACACACACATACATACATACTCATTCACTCACACGCACACACGCGTGCGCTCTCTGTCTCTGTCTCTCTCTGTCTCTCTCTGCCTCTCTTCTGTCTCTCTGTCTGTCTCTGTCTCTGTCTCTCTCGCTCTCTCTCTGTCTCTGTCTCTCTCTCTCTCTCTCTCTCTCTCTCTCTCTCTCTCTCTCCCTCCCCAATCAAAAGCGATCATATATGTGCTTTTCGGCAGACATGTTAACTACCAAAGATACACGATTTATAACTTATTCTCCCATCTCTCCCGCCCCTGGGATTGAACCACGGCACAGCGCCTCGCTGCAAAGCCCAACGCCTTAGCATACACGGACTAGGATACAAGTCAATGGAATTATAACGATGTAATAATTTACTTTCTGGTGTTTTGCTACAAAGATCTGTCGTGCGAATGCCAAAAGGAATCACTGCAAGAAGCGCTAACAAATTAACAGTTAT
>JAWQFJ010029916.1:0-5000 GCA_034096865.1 Theodoxus fluviatilis | reverse complement strand
AAGTTGTCTACTACGATGTAATCTGACAAAAGTGACCTGTTTAGTGCAGTCATTCAAGTCAGAGCCCTATTCTTCCTATTGAATTCAGGCTCGGTCGAACTTGTAATGCAAACTTACTTGGAACATTCCAGTTGTGTCGTCAGAGTGCCTACGAACTTTGCACATTGGTTTTCTAAGGCTCACTATCACTGAGCCCAGCGTCTTCCTATTGGGAGAATTTTAATCTGCAGCAGAAGTGTTCTGTTACAGTTTTACTCAAATCAAGAAATGTGTATGCCTTTTGAACAATTAATCATTTTGATCACAACGTTCTCTTTTCTATGTCTTTCACTGGGTGTGTCTGTAGATTTACACCAAAACTGGAATGTTTCCTATCTTTTTTTGTAAGGTGACGACAAGGTTCCGAACCAATTTTATCTCCTAGGTTACGTCGAGGCGTTTCATTGTTTTACGATGTGCCCGAGCAATAAAGGGGTTGAGTTTCTTCATGTTGTCTTGAAGGAGGCCATGTCTTCTTTGAGAGCAAAGCCAGTGTCAAACCAATAGCCTGGATCAGGAGGCTATCTCCAATCTCAATCAACTCGAGCAGAAAATCGCCTCGTGGGATGAGTCCTGGGATACACCAGCACTATACCCGTGAGAGAAGCAAATTGTTTTCTGGGTCGGTCGTGAGTGATCGATACAGCTGATATCTGCAGACATAAAACTCGCCACCAAGTTCGCCCTCTCAGCTTCCATTGGTTCTAAAGCTCCAGTAACGCGCCATTTTGAGTTAGGTGAAGATCGTTTGCCACCCCAGCTGTATCGGGTCGGGATGCCCCGAGCAAACCGATCCTGATAATGCCTTGGCAGGGGACTATTTTATGCTCGCGTTAAGGTTCGGAAGACGTCGTTAGTCAACTCCAAATTTGTTCAACACCTTCTTTCTCTTCAGGTTGATGGATTTGGGTTTCCAAGTTGCACTTATATTTAGGGTCTCTGGCTTACTTGGCCGCATTTTCTTCCCGCTCAATCCAGTCCGCTATGCTTAGCTGACGACCGTAGTACCCAACGAGTATGGCTTGAAAAACATTCTTTTTGGTAACAATGTTTTGATCCGTCGTAACAGTTTGTCAAGATTGTCTATTTTTGGTTGGTTTTTGTTTGTTTGTTTGTTTTTACATATCGCAGAGATCACAATTGGAACAGGTGACGAAGGACAGATGGTTTGCCATTACAAGCTCGCTTTCCTTGTTTGATGAATTCGGCATACGAAAATGTGGAAAGTTGAGCGACCAAAAAACAACGGGGGTGGGGGTGGGGGTGGAGGTGGGGGAAGAAGACGATCACGAGAGGAAGGAAATCGAGTCAGTTGGAAAGGTAAAGTGCAGATAGTTGAAGCCCACTGCTCTATGAAAACTGTGAAGGAAGGAAGTAAGTCGGCTTTGACATGAAACATATCTTTTGTTATTTCATTGTTACAATGGGCCCGTTCCTTAGAAATATTTGTCTTTCTTTTTTATTGAGATGCACATGAATCTTGCCGTTTGCTTTGAAGTCCTCCTATACGTATGAAATAACGTGTAAGAAACATTCATCTTCGAACGACCCAGAGACAAATCAAGCAAATCAAAAGTGAACCATATGTGTGATTGTAACGGGGGTGATATATGCTGATAAGACTGAAACTGGTTTATCTTATTATTGTGTAGAGTGTGGTCCTAAACTGCATTTCTTATCTGAGTGGTCCTGCCCCCTCCTTCCTCTTTGAGCAGTGATAGCTGTCTCCTTCCCCTCTCACCTCTGTAACACATTTCCTGTGGCGTCGCACGAGAGATGTTGACGAAATAAAGATCGAACATTGAATTAAACTTTTTAAAATTCATTATTAGGAAAAGAGGGCGGCACCACAGTCGGTTGCCCGGAGATGAGCATGCGGCATTCATCATTCCACTTTTAACACAGGGAGCCTCCCTCGCCACCAGACACCATCACGATGATGATACAGAAGAACGAGTAACTATTCCCGGCAGGGTTCCTCATAATAAGTGTGGGGAAAGGAGGGGGTTGGGGGGTGTCCACACGAACATTTTGCTTCAAGCAAATCTATGTACGCCAAAACGAGGTGCTTACATCCAGTCAGACGCGGCCATTTTCGTCACGTGTCAAAGGTCATAAGCACGTCTGCCGGTTTTCTCTCTGATATTTA
Source organism: Theodoxus fluviatilis (assembly GCA_034096865.1). Lineage (NCBI taxonomy): Eukaryota > Metazoa > Mollusca > Gastropoda > Cycloneritida > Neritidae > Theodoxus > Theodoxus fluviatilis. The sequence continues at coordinate 2,812 of JAWQFJ010029916.1, read as the reverse complement.
GTCGGAGCCGACGGATGAGCTCTGGAGAAAGGAACGTCCCGTTAGCTTCGCCGCGTCTTTAACGCATTCTGGACTTGAAAAACAGCTTCTCCTGGGACGTGCTCTCCTTCCCCGCAATGAAAGCTCTCTCTGTTCGATCGATGGCTGTCAGGGAAAAAAGATACCATTTTCCTAACCTAGACCTCCGTGAAAGCAACTCTTAAAAAAGTGAGCAGATGAAAAAAGTGTGAGATTACTTTCTGAAGCAAGAGGTCAATTTGTCAGGATTTTTTGACTGACAGCTCGTGCCAATTTAGGATGACAGTGAAGACCTATTACCCATAAGCTGAGCTTGTGGTTTTGCGGGTTGGGGAGGACGTAACTGGTCGTTAAAATAATCTAATATGGTGGAGAATGTTCTTGGAATATTTGCTCGTTGCCTTAGTACTGATGGTTTGTGCGGAACTCGCAATAGTTAAAGGTTGAGATTTTCTCAACTTTCTCCATGTTTCATAGAGAGACTTATTTTACGAAGGGACCTCCACATAAAAAGTGTTATAGTGTGTCCATGTCAGTTGCAATGATTTAATGAAATTCATCTATTGTCCCCCCCCCCCCAAATTGTTTATCCAAGTTGTTGTTTGGTATAATTTTATCCTTACTAGAACTAACCTGCAATACGTACGTCTTCACTTCCCGCGATTAACTTTATATACAAAATCAACACCTATGCTGTTTTCTTTCCCCTTGACCTCTGGTAGAGGCGTTTCAACTGTGTTGAAAGCAGATTGCCAGGACACCGTCTGTGGCCTGTGGTGGAGTGCACCGCGGCTCCTTAAGTATGGGCACAAGGACTGGAGGAAGGAGGAGCAGCGAGATAAGGTTGAAGCAACCAGCACACAGATCCCTTCCTACCTCCTGGCCCACATGCCTGAGACAGGTGTCTCTTTGCACAGAAGATCCCGCATTTCACGCGTTCAACAGAAATGTCCGCACCTCGTGATTGATTCAACTGCCCGCCCCTGCTGACCCGGAGTTATTCCAGGAACTGCAGCTGCTGGGTCGCCGAGTCCCAGCTCGAGCGTTGCAGGCTGGATGCGAGAAAGAAGATAATATGGCAGCTTAACAAATATTTTTGTATGAATTGGAATCGCGGGATGGAATGAACACTCATCATCCGCTTCTGTGAGTTTTATTCTTGATTATCAAACAGGCTTAATAATGGTTTTGGTCATCTCTTTGTTTGATCTTTCATTGGAGTGCTTCAGAAGCTTCTGTTGCCAAATGTAAAACACAGGATGATTTAATCAATGCCTGTAAAGTTAAAGTGTGTTTTTTTTAATGTAAGCTTGTCAAGTAAACTGGGTCTCAAGAGCTCTCCATCATCAATTCACTTTCTGCTCACTTTCTGCTTTAGCCTTCATTAGCAACATTAATTTTCCATGAAGATGCATCAGGTATACATACCGAAAATCATTACGGTAGCTTCTATCTTTCTGTAATAAAGTTCAATCATTCTGTCATTGTTGGGGGAAGTTGTGTTCCAGACGATTTGTTCAACAAGGACATTTCGATCGTGTTTTTGTTCGACGTTAATGCTGAATTAGAACATGTTCACTGCAGCTGCATTGGAGATTCATGGCGTGCTGGTTGATTGCCGGCAATATTGTGAGCTGCTAGTCTACTTCATTGACCTAAAGTTTGTAGCTGGCACACTCGGCATGTCTAGCCTCTCTAACCAGCTTGATTGACTCCCTCATCTACAGGATGCCCCTCGGTCAAGGGCAGCACAGCCTTGCTCCCACCCACCACGTACTGTTTTGTTTCAAGCGGTCACCTTGCACTCATTGAAAAGATCACTTTGCATGCAAACACTGAGGGTGACGAGGAATGAAGTTGTACGGCCTATCAATCTTTATAGGCGATGAAAGGTCATTAACCACAACTGTCGCTAAATCTGGTCAGCACAAGAGCCGGTTTAAGCTCAGTGTTCCCAGTAATTCACCATCTACATGTATGCATTGTATAGGGAGGTGTACTGGGTACCGTCTCACTCCCAACCCACAGGGTTTGTAAATCCTAATAGTCACACTCTTTCATTTGTCTCCTCTTTACTGCTTGCCTACTGCCTGCTTTCCCTGCTTCTATTCTCTCTCTCTCTCTCTCTCTCTCTCTCTCTCTCTCTCTCTCTCTCTCTCCTTGTCTCCTTGTATGTCTGTTTTGTCTGTCTTGTCTGTCTTGTCGATCTGTCTTGTCTGTCTACCTGCCTGCCTGCATGCCTGCCTGTCTTGTCTACCTTGTCTGTCCTGGCTGTCTTGTCTGTCTTGTCTATTTTTGTCTGTCTCTGTCTGTGCTTGTGTCCGTGTGTCCCTGTGTGTATGTCTGTCTGTCTATACCTCCCTCTAATTTCCGTCCCTCATTTTTCAACCTATCTCGCCTTACTCTACAAACTCAACGTCTAAGTGAGTGTACACACGAGGTCTGCTGTTTTCTCTATGTGCCATGTTCGTGGGTGCACCCGTTACACGTGCAAATACACTTTCACATGCAAAGTGCAACCTCGGGCTCGCTGATCAACTCGACACTTGCTGCCTCTAGGTCCAGCCTTTGGACAGAGCATGTGCAGGCAGTCGTCCTGGGCTTCCAGTGCTGGTACCGCTCCCTCCTGGAACTTCTGGCCGAGTCTGTCATCCGTAGCTCTCCGCCCCTCTCATTCTTCATTCATGGTCGGGAAGGCAGCCCCACTAACGAGGCACGGACAGGCAATTGGTCAAGTGAAAAATTCAGAGCTGAGTCCGTTGGCCCTTGTGACGAGATTAACACCCCCCCCCCC
>JAWQFJ010029914.1:10000-14617 GCA_034096865.1 Theodoxus fluviatilis | reverse complement strand
TTTGCAATATGGCATCGATCGGCACCAAACCAATCCGTAAGTGTGCAATAGTTGTAAATGTAAACGAAGCGATATACTTTTTCCGCCATTGTGCTCTGAGGGGATCTCACGAATATCTCGCGTCAATAGCTATTTGCATTACCTATCCAGCCAATATCCCAAGTCTTGACTAATATTTGCCAAGTCTTGGCGAAAACCAATTAAGTACCGGAACACTTAACCAAATATTTAGCAAATATATCCCAAGACCAGGACAATTTTGACCGAATGCTTGGCCAGTATTTGCCAAGACTTGGCAAACACTAGTTAAAAATCGGCTTAAGGAGAGCGCACGACAGAGACAGAAGTCACGTGACAGAGCACTGATAACAGCACTGGCGTCCTCCGAGAATCCATTCTCAAGAGTGAAGTTGTTATGGTAACGCTGATTACTGATTGTCATCGCTGTGTATCGACCAATGCGTGAATACCGGATTTGTAGACGTCGACATCCCGGCGCAAGCTAGGAGAACCCCCGTGCAGAAGTGACTAGGAGAACCCCCGTGCAGAAGTGACTAGGAGAACCCCCGTGCAGAAGTGACTAGGAGAACCCCCGTGCAGAAGTGACTAGGAGAACCCCCGTGCAGAAGTGACTAGGAGAACCCCGTGCAGAAGTGACTAGGAGAACCCCCGTGCAGAAGTGACTAGGAGAACCCCCGTGCAGAAGTGACTAGGAGAACCCCCGTGCAGAAGTGACTAGGAGAACCCCCGTGCAGAAGTGACTAGGAGAACCCCGTGCAGAAGTGACTAGGAGAACCCCGTGCAGAAGTGACTAGGAGAACCCCGTGCAGAAGTGACTAGGAGAACCCCGTGCAGAAGTGACTAGGAGAACCCCGTGCAGAAGTGACTAGGAGAACCCCCGTGCAGAAGTGACTAGGAGAACCCCGTGCAGAAGTGACTAGGAGAACCCCGTGCAGAAGTGACTAGGAGAACCCCCGTGCAGAAGTGACTAGGAGAACCCCGTGCAGAAGTGACTAGGAGAACCCCGTGCAGAAGTGACTAGGAGAACCCCGTGCAGAAGTGACTAGGAGAACCCCCGTGCAGAAGTGACTAGGAGAACCCCCGTGCAGAAGTGACTAGGAGAACCCCCGTGCAGAAATGACTAGGAGAACCCTGTGCAGAAGTGACTAGGAGAACCCCCTGGCAGAAGTGATTAGGAGAACCCCGTGCAGAAGTGAGTAGGAGAACCCTGTGCAGAAGTGACTTTACGGGAGAGACAGGTCTCAACACATGCATACACACAGAAGAACTTACGCGAACTCGCACATACAGACGTATACACGCTCGCTAACTCAGTAACACGCAAGGCATGGCGGTCAGTCTGTTTTGACGGTGACGTCAGAGGCGCCGACGGTGACACTGGAGCCTCAGCTCAGACGCACAGAGCCGGTGGCAACGAAGGCTGAACATGGACACAGCTGTAGTGCGCCATTTTCGCGTACTGTCTTTGTTGTCAATGGCAAGCAGACGATGGTGTGGGCGTGAACAATACACACACATAATCATAGTCATAACATTAATATTTTATAGCTCTTAGAGGAGAATTTGATCCACTTTAAAAGGCTCATGAAAGAAGACGATGAAATTATGCATTCTCCAAGAACTAAACTTGATGGATCTTTTGACCAATTAGGACATGGGTTAACTCGAAAACGAGAAAATGAGAGACTCGACCAGACCGGACCAAACCAGACCAGACCAGACCAGACCAGACCAGACCAGACCAGACCAGACCAGACCAGACCAGACCAGACCGGACCGGACCGGACCGGACCGGACCAGACCGGACCGGACCGGACCGGACCGGACCGGACCGGACCGGACCGGACCGGACCGGACCAGACCAGACCAGACCAGACCAGACCAGACCAGACCAGACCAGACCAGACCAGACCGACAGACAGACAGACAGACAGACAGACAGACAGACAGACGGACAGACGGACAGACACACAGACACACAGACACACAGACACACAGACAGAGAGACATGCACAGACAGACACACAGACAGACAGACATGCACAGACAGACACACAGACGGACAGACGGACACACGCACGCACTCACGCAGACAGACAGTCAGAAAGACAAACAGACAGACAGACAGACAGACAAACAGGCAGGCAGGCAGGCTAGCTGGCAGGCAGGCAGGCAGGCACGCACGCACGCACGCACGCAGGCAGGCAGGCAGGCAGGCAGACTGATTGACTGACTGACGTTTTCTCCTCTTGCTCTCTTTCTCTGATGCTCAATGCAACCTGGACTGCCATCTCACGGGTAAGACGCTACCGGCACTTCAGGGGAGGTTACTCTTGAAACTGTCAGTCGCGAGGTGGCCACTGCAGAGTGAGTTTCCCAGGCCTGTGACGAGCCAACACACGGAATGGAGGGCGTTTCCAGTTTTTGCCTACACCAGGAAGGTTAGGTTTTACCCTCGGATTGTTAACTAGTTCATCATTCAGCCAAATAACCTAAACAGTTTGAAAGGAATTCCTATGACAGTTGGTGCAATGTCGGGGTTTCACTCAAGAAACAATCCATTACATTTTGGAGGTCAATTGTTATCTTATTTTGGAGTTACGACCAAAGACAGAAATGTTATCGCAAATCGCGAAGTTGAGGACGTCAAACTATTGATGACGTCAAACTATTGATGACGTCAAACTATTGATGACGTCGGCGTATGTGTCGCCCACTCAGGTTATTTCTCCAGCAGACCAAAGACTAATATGGTCGTTGAGCAGATGAAAACGAAGTAAACTACACATGTCCTGGGAGAGAAATGGCGGCGTCCCTGGTGGTGCTTTGCGCCCTCAGAGCGCTCTCTGGTTAAAAACAAACACTGTTGCTGTAGTCATGCACAACCTCCAGTCACTCAAGTATTTTGGGTAAGAAATCCGTTTATAATACAAAATCTGCCTGTTATTTCATCCTAATTTTGATAACGATTCCTGTATAGTTACAGCGATCACCAAAAAGATAATAATAATAAAAAAAACGCTGGCGCTGAACCTCCAGGTTTTGGCATTTAAAAAAAAAATCGGGTTCGAACCCGCAACCTCTCGAGAAAAGAGGGGGGGAAAAAACACACACACAAAAACACAAAAAACCAGGTCGGGTTCGAACTCACAATCTCTCGAAAAAAAAGAGAGAAAAAAAGTTTCAGCGCAGAATTGAACCTGGTCACACATGACCAACAGTTCAATGCTCTACCAAATGTGCCATTGAAAACTGATATGGCTGAGTGTTTGTAAAGCATTTATCACGTTCTTTTCCGTAAACCACTGCAAAATGTTGAACATCTCATACAAAGACCATGTCACGAATGAGGAAGCAACAGGATCAGGAGAGCAATTGGACAGCACAAAGACCTGCTCTCAATCGTGAAAAGCAGAAAGCTGAAGTGGTACGGTCACGTGTCAAGAGGCAGTGGGCTGGCCAAGACCATCCTGCAAGGTACCGTACGCGTACCAGGTGGGAGAAGGAGAGGCAGGCAGAGAAAGAGGTGGGAAGACAACATCAAAGAGTGGACAGGCTAGACCTTTGCTGACTCACAGCGAGCCACAGAGGATAGAGATCGATGGAGGAAGATTGTCCAAAAGTCATCAGTGGTGCCTCAACAACCCATCTCAGGGTTAAGAGACTGAACCAAAGACCATACATTACTAAGACCGCACACTCGGCTGATTTTAGCGAGATTTCCGACAGAGTGATTTCCCCGTTTTCGCGTGTCTCCCCCAGAGCGCTTGTGCGAGATGTGTTGTATAGATTATGCCACGTGCGTGAGGAATAAAGTTTAGTGTATGAATAGCAGAATGCAAGTGCGTGCAAGGGTATTTATAGTATTTCTTGACAGCGATATGTATGTGAGAAACCGTTTGTTTCGCAATTTGTAAACATGACCACTTATTAGCCGAGTGCGCGGAGAAGCGAGTGTAAACGCTAAAATGAAAATCCCCACACTAAAGCTGGGAAAGGGGTCAAGGTGTCGGTAAACTATATATCTCTCGTAAAAGATCTAAACACAATTTTCTCTATGGAAAAGCACGTCCCATACAAGCTGGTCTTAATAAAGAAATATGTATGTATGTATGTATTTTCATTTTTACTGCGCCATTATCACGATAAACATGCTCATGGCGCGACAAGACGAAATAAAAAAGTTTTGAGGCCAGTTTTAAATGCGGCCAAGGATGGACTAACCCTCAGACCCTCAGGAAGTTGGTTCCAGAGTCTCGGTCCAACAACGCTGAAGGAGCGGTCACCGAAGCTCCGTAACCTTGTTTGTGGGACAATCAATAGTTTTCTTTTTGAGGAACGGAGATTCCTTGTGGGGTTGTGAGGTCTAAGGAGTTCTCCGAGGTAGGTTGAGGCTTCACCAGTTTCACACTTAAACACGATGGAGAGGGTCTTAAATTCCAACCGTTGGCGAACTGGAAGCCAATGAAGGTCACTGAGAACAGGGGTTATGCGAGCCCACCTCGGCAGTCGCTTCACTACCCTAGCTGCAGAATTCTGAAGACGCTGAAGTTTCTGCAATTGACCGTTGGTTGCAGCAGTCAGCAGACTGTTGCA
>JAWQFJ010029914.1:0-5000 GCA_034096865.1 Theodoxus fluviatilis | reverse complement strand
CAACCCCTTTCCCCTTCATTCTGCTTTTCCCACCACTCCGACTTCCGTTAAAAATAAAAACAAACAAAAACGTTTACATTGAAATCACTGAGAGATCTGGCAAAAACTTTTAATTCTACTAATCTGCTAACTTTATTCCTCCCGAATTAGCGACCACGGTGGCCGTCAGAGACAAGGGAGGGAACTCCGCGAGGCCTCAGTTCAGACATGCACTTTGACAGCAGGGGGGACTGATTTTCAATGCAATGAACGCCAAACGCACGTCAAAACATCCCACCCTGGTTTAAGGCAGCGTTAGTCAGTTGAGTACAGTTCGCCACGCATTCAGAAAACACTTTCCAAAAACCTGCACGCCTCTCACCCACGCACGCGCTGAGAGTGGATCTCACACATGTTGATGACTAAAGGCCGCGGTGTCATTTCAGCAGCGAGCGCGAACCAGCCTGCCTGCAAAGCGTTGGCATCTTCTCAACAACGAGCGAGCGTCGACCCATCAGGCTACCTCCACAGCGGCGCATACATTAGTTTGGCACCGCTGCCTCTGTCGTCTGCTACACGCTCAGAAAATTTTCCCCCTGTCGAAGTAGCGACTGGACTTGACTTCACAAATATTCCACTCGCCTCCAGTATGCAGGAGCGCGAGTGAATCACCCCATGCCGGAAAGTGAAGAGTGGGGGAGAAAAAAAAATCGGGGAGCGATCGAATATCGGTGTGAGTGAGTCGCATTATGCTAATGTATGGATTGAGCAAGATGGCGCGTCGCTGATCAGAGGCAGCGATTGACGAAGGTTCTGGGACGAACATAGTTTGATTCCACACGGACACACAGACGTCGTGATCGTCAGCATGTGACGGTAAGTCGCCACGAGGTGCCTGGGCGTCTGTCCTTGCGTGTTGTGACAAAATTCGGCGTCTGCTGGCGCTCGTCAAGTCTGCGAGGCAACCGTCCAGGCCCACTGCCACGGTGCCATGTTGGTTTTCTGGTACGGAGGCTGGCCTGGTCTTGCAAGATGTCCGAAGTGATGCGGCAGCACGGGACGTTTTAGGAACGCTGATTCTGGTTCTGCCCAAGACACGTATGACGTATTCGCATCGCCGGTACAATTTTAGAAGCGTAGAAGTGTGAGGCCTTTGTTCTCTTGGCGGTGCCAGGGATGGGGGAGTCTGTCGTGGGGCGAACGCTCACTGTGCTTAGGGCTAGCCTGAATAGGAGGCAGGTCTGTGGCTTTTATGACTGCATGAGTAAGCCGACGTCATTAGTCACAACGCGACAGAAAGCTGGGTGATCCTGAGGTAATGTAACGTCCTTTTCCTTATTACGGTAAACGGCAAAATTATTCGAGCAAACGATGTATAGATTCGGTCAGGAGTCGGGTGCTGTATGGCAGTAATTGTAATGAATACACGGAATCCCATCCATATTGCTCGGGTGTTTCGGGTGGAGCTCGAACGAAAGCATTCCTGAATTGTGTGAATCACTAGAGATCTGCTTTGCCTACTAGTATGCATGGCCGTTTAACTGCTTTTCCAGGTTTTGATTTAATTTTTTTCAAAGAATCATTGTAGTGTGTTAGAGATGAATGTGTCAAATGTTCAAATTGGGCGATTGGCATAATCAAGAAAGTGAAACATGGAAATCCCGAGAGGGCAGCATTTTTATCGTATGACAGTGTAATGGACTGAATACTTTTCCCTGGGTTTGCCTCTAATTAACAGAGGAAGTGAAGTATGGATTATTTCCAGAGTTTATGAAAATAGCTATACCTAGTGCAAATGAGAATTTGATAATTTTTTCAACCAGTTTTGTGATTTTTAAAAAAGCATTTATTGCAAGATTTTGTATAACAGTTTTGTCAATTTGTGTAGGACCGACTTTGCAGGAAGAATGAAGATTTTCCTGTTGAAATGTCTTCTATTTACACAGTGGGTTTTTCCCCCATCTAAACGGGTACATGGATACATACATACACTTGCATATTATGCACATGTGCATTCAACCTGCGCACACATACACATGATGGTGGTGGTAGTGGTATGATGGTGGTGGTGGTAGTGGTATGATGGTGTGGTGTGGTGGTATGGTGGTGGTGTGGTGGTAGTGGTATGATGGTGTGGTGTGGTGATGTGGTGTGGTGGTAGTGGTATGATGGTGGTGGAGATATGATGTAATGATGGTGGTGGTTGTGGTGGTGGTAATATGGTATTGGTGGTAGCAGTGGTATGATGGTGGTGGTGGTAGTGGTATGATGGTGTGGTGTGGTGTGGTGGTAGTGGTATGATGGTGTGGTGTGGTGGTATGGTGGTGGTGTGGTGGTAGTGGTATGATGGTGTGGTGTGGTGATGTGGTGTGGTGGTAGTGGTATGATGGTGGTGGAGATATGATGTAATGATGGTGGTGGTTGTGGTGGTGGTAATATGGTATTGGTGGTAGCAGTGGTATGATGGTGGTGGTGGTAGTGGTATGATGGTGTGGTGTGGTGTGGTGGTAGTGGTATGATGGTGGTGGAGATATGATTATGATATGATGATGGTGGTGGTTGTGGTGGTGGTCACATGGTAATGGTGGTAGCAGTGGTATGATGTGGTGGTGGTAGTGGTATGATGGTGTGGTGTGTGGTGTGGTGGTAGTGGTGGTAATGATGGTGGTGGTAGTGGTGGTAATGATGGCGGTGGTTGTGGTGGTAGTGGTGATAATGCTGGTGGTGGTTGTGGTGGTAGTGGTGATAATGATGGTGGTGGTAGTGGTGATAATGATGGTGGTGGTAGTGGTGGTATGGTGGTAGTGGTATGATGGTGGTGGTGGTAGTGGTATGATGGTGTGGTGTGGTGGTATGGTGGTGGTGTGGTGGTAGTGGTGGTGGAGATATGATGTGATGATGGTGGTGGTGGTGGTGATAAGAGATGGTGGTGGTGGTGGTAAGATAAGATGGTTGGTGGTAGTGGTGGTATGATGGTGGTTGTTGTGGTGGTGGTAATATCTATGGTAATGGTGGTAGCGGTGGTATGATGGTGGTGGTGGTGATAAGAGATGGTGTGGTGTGATATGATGGTGGTGGTGGTATGATAAGATGGTGGTGGTGGTGATGTTGTGATATGATGGTTGTGATGTTGGTGATGAAATGTCTGTTGAAGCAGAGAAGCATTCTTCACTAAGGCTGTGAAAATGGAGGTTGACAAAATTTAAGAGGAGGGGAGGAGGGTTTTAATGTTCAGAGAGCAGACATGAAATGGTGAGAAAAAGGTCAGGGTTATGCAGTGCTGGAACCCTGCGGCAAAATGGTTTTTTTGAAGTAAATTATTATGTAAAGTGCGAGGGGCAAAGAGAGAGAGAGAGAGAGAGAGAGAGAGAGATCTATGTAATACTTAATTTGATAAATTGTTCATAACGAGCTTTGATCCATGGCCACAGGCAAATTGAGCTAATGACTGACATGTGCTGGACTGGACAAGAAGTAAGTCGAGTCATTTACATCGAGGAAATAGTGACTAAAAAAAAAGAAGAAAATTTTGCCATGTCAGCTGTAGGGTGCAGGTAGTTGGTATGGCTATGTGTGGAGGTTGCATCCATACATTCAGCCATTCAGCTGTAGAGAGCTGGTGTGGCTGTGTGTGAAGGTTGCATATTGTACATACAGCCATTCAGCTGTAGAGAGTTGGTGTGGCTGTGTGTGAAGGTTGCATATATTGTACATACAGCCACACAGCTGTAGAGAGTTGGTGTGGCTGTGTGTGAAGGTTGCATATTGTACATACAGCCACACAGCTGTAGAGAGTTGGTGTGGCTGTGTGTGTGGTGCATATTGATACATACAGCCACACAGCTGTAGAGAGTTGGTGTGGCTGTGTGTGGTGCATATTGATACATACAGCCATTCAGCTGTAGAGAGTTGGTGTGGCTGTGTGTGTGGTGCATATTGATACATACAGCCACACAGCTGTAGAGAGTTGGTGTGGCTGTGTGTGGTGCATATTGATACATACAGCCACACAGCTGTAGAGAGTTGGTGTGGCTGTGTGTGTGGTGCATATTGATACATACAGCCACACAGCTGTAGAGAGTTGGTGTGGCTGTGTGTGTGGTGCATATTGATACATACAGCCACACAGCTGTAGAGAGTTGGTGTGGCTGTGTGTGGTGCATATTGATACATACAGCCGCACAGCTGTAGAGAGCTGGTGTGGCTGTGTGTGTGGTGCATATTGATATTGATACATACAGCCATTCAGCTGTAGAGAGTTGGTGTGGCTGTGTGTGTGGTGCATATTGATACATACAGCCATTCAGCTGTAGAGAGTTGGTGTGGCTGTGTGTGTGGTGCATAGTGATACATACAGCCACACAGCTGTAGAGAGTTGGTGTGGCTGTGTGTGTGGTGCATATTGATACATACAGCCACACAGCTGTAGAGAGTTGGTGTGGCTGTGTGAGAGAGTTGGTGTGGCTGTGTGTGTGGTGCATATTGATACAGCCACACAGCTGGAGAGAGAGAGAGAGAGAGAGAGAGAGAGAGAGAGAGAGAGAGAGAGAGAGAGAGAGAGAGAGAGAGAGAGAGAGAGAGAGAGAGAGAGAGAGAGAGAGAGAGGGAGTCTACTTGCATGGACGTTTAAGCTGAAATTCACACCGTTGAAAAACCTTACACAAGTGACCATGATGATCTCTCTAAGATGTAGGAATCCCTGTTTTAATGAAAGATAAAGCGTTTTTGGACTTCCAGTGTGGTCTCTCTGTTTGGTCTTCGGGAATATGGTGGTCTACCTTTCATGGACATTAAAAAACCTGTTGTCTGTGTGTGGAGTCAGGGATGGCTGTGTGTGGAGTCAGGGATGGCTGTGTGTGGAGTCAGGGATGGCTGTGTGTGGAGTCAGGGATGCCTGTGTGTGGAGTCAGGGGTGGCTGTGTGTGGAGTCAGGGATGGCTGTGTGTGGAGTCAGGGGTGGCTGTGTGTGGAGTCAGGGATGGCTGTGTGTGGAGTCAGGGATGGCTGTGTGTGGAGTCAGG
>JAWQFJ010029913.1:0-11286 GCA_034096865.1 Theodoxus fluviatilis | reverse complement strand
CCTGTCAGGTCCAATACCCTTTTCAACATCCTCCTCCATCTGAAATTCCCTTTTTCCACAGTACAAAACTCTCCCAACAATCTTTACAATTCTCAGATTTTCCTTTCAAAAGGAAACACCACAACGAGAGCCACTTTTGAGTCTGTACAAGGCATCACATCTGGGATGATGAGACACCCCCAGCAGACTGGACGCAATGCAAGAGTTAGCCTTACTCGATCTCCATGAGGAGGTCACCTCCCTCCAGCTTCATGTTCTTGCTGACCTCCACCTTCTTGATGGTGCCTGCCATGGGAGCCGACACCACCATCTCCATCTTCATAGCACTCAAGACAAGCAGTGGCTGCCCCTTCTCCACCTTCTGGCCCTCCGTCACCCGAATGTCCAGCACCGTTCCTGGCATGGGTGCTCCCACTGACCCCTTGACCCCCTTCAGGGCCTTGGGGTGGAAGTGCATGTCCTGGAAAGCAGATGATACAACACATGGATGAGACAGTTGCAGCTGTGTCTCCAGTTGGTGTGTGTGTGTGTGTTTGTGTGTGTGTGTGTGTGTGTGTGTGTGTGTGTGTGTGTGTGTGTGTGTGTGTGTGTGTGTGTGGGTTGTGTGTGTGTGTGTGTGTTGTGTGTGTGGTGTTGTGAGAGTGTGAGTGTGAGTGTGAGTGTGTGTGGTGTGTGTGGTGTGGTGTGGGTGTGTGTGTGTGGGTGTGCTTGTGCTTGCAACTGTCTCATCCATGTGTTGTATCATCTGCTTTCCAGGACATGCACTTCCACCCCAAGGCCCTGAAGGGGGTCAAGGGGTCAGTGGGAGCACCCATGCCAGGAACGGTGCTGGACATTCGGGTGACGGAGGGCCAGAAGGTGGAGAAGGGGCAGCCACTGCTTGTCTTGAGTGCTATGAAGATGGAGATGGTGGTGTCGGCTCCCATGGCAGGCACCATCAAGAAGGTGGAGGTCAGCAAGAACATGAAGCTGGAGGGAGGTGACCTCCTCATGGAGATCGAGTAAGGCTAACTCTTGCATTGCGTCCAGTCTGCTGGGGGTGTCTCATCATCCCAGATGTGATGCCTTGTACAGACTCAAAAGTGGCTCTCGTTGTGGTGTTTCCTTTTGAAAGGAAAAATCTGAGAATTGTAAAGAATTGTTGGGAGAGTTTTGTACTGTGGAAAAAGGGAATTTCAGATGGAGGAGGGATGTTGAAAAGGGTATTGGACCTGACAGGGTTCGTACAGGTCATGAAAAACCTTAAAAGTACTTAGATTTTGACACCCCTTTTTTAAGGCCTTAAAAGTCCTTCGAAATTAAAGTTTTCTATCAGTTTACTAGCAAGGTGCTTAAAAGTCCTTCGAAAATGGGATTTTCCTTGAAATAATTTCAAAGCAGTACTTTAGTTTAAGAATAACTGAGAAAAAAATGACATTTTCATTTCGATGTCGCCAACAAAGCGTCTGCTACCAGCATTTTTGCAGAAGGGAAGCGACTCTGACCCCCTATATGCAGGAGTGACCTCCCCTGATAAATTTACCTCTTGCTAGTTAGTGGTGGTGGCTTGTGCCGGTGAAACTTGCGCCATTTTGGAAACTGAAAGATGCCTGGAAGGTGTTTATTCAATGATAAGTGGTTGGAATCGGCCGAATTCAGAGAGTGGCTGCAACGTGATCCAAAGGGAAACACCCGGAAAGCTTATTGTTCAGTGTGCAAAAAAACTTTTGATGTTGCTGCTGGCGGTCATTCTTCTGTACTGGCGCACCACAAGGGGGCAAAACATGAACGTTTTGTAAAAGCTTCAAGACCTGCCGTGCCCATGTCCGCATTTCTCGAAAAGACTGGGCCTTCAACTTCAACTGTAACCCATGCTGCGACTAGTAGTTCTACTGTCAGTACCAGGCCTTCTTCTGCTCAGCCATTTTCCAGCACAGATACTTTGAAAGCTGAAATAATCTGGACATTGAAAGCGGTCAGCAGCCACTACAGCTATAAATCATGTGAAGACAACGGCAAAGTGTTTGCAGCAATGTTTCCTGACAGCCAGATTGCAGCCAGTTACAAGTGTGGAGAAAGGAAGTCGTCATACTTGTCAACATTTGGAATCGCTCGCCATTTCTTTAATGAACTGAAGGACAGAGTGAAATCTGAGACATCCTACGTCTTGTTATTTGACGAGAGCCTGAATGATGATCTGCAGCAAAAGCAGCTGGATATCCATGTGAGGGTGTGGGAGAATAATGTGGTGGCGACAAACTACCTTCGTTCAGAATTCATGGGGCATGCGGCAGCAGTTGACCTTCATGAGCGCCTTGAGCCCGTGATCCTCGAGTTTGGTCATCGCAAGCTTCTGCAGCTATCCATGGATGGCCCTAACGTGAACTGGAAGCTATATGAGTAAGTTTTATTTTGAATTAACAATTTCTATTTTTGTTAATAGGCCTATATGTGTTTACTGCAACTGTTTTTATTTTTATTTTTGTTTTTAAAAAATACACTGCTTTATCATTTCTTAATCTGGTTAACTCTTTCATTGCCACATGTGATAGACATTGCCTTTCAGCAAAGAAGTTTGTTCTTTTTAAGAAGCAGCACTTCGACATTTACTATGTTAGATGTTAGAGGCTGTAGACATTATAATTTATGCACTGCAATATATAATTACTAATTCTGATATTATTGTTTAATTTATGATTATTATTATTTTTTTATATATTTATTAATTAATTATTTTATTGCTTGTTTTAATTTGATATATTTGTTATTTTTTAGGGGCGTACATCACTTTTTTGTTTAAAATAGGAAAGAATGAAATGAGTAAATAATAAATGAAATATTTATTTTAAAAAAAATGAAGGGGAAAAAAGAGGAGGATGGAGGACCCCAATAATGTGTTATAAAAAGGAGGTATGTTAAAGTACACAGATCAACTCCATCACTAAAATAGGTCTATGTTTTATACATGTTTATGTGTCATAAATGACTTAAATTTACTTTGTTTTTAAAGAATGATGATTAAGATAGACATGAGTAAGAGAAAAATGTGTGTTTAGTGTGGGGTATGTGTGTATTTAAAGGGAGAAGCGAGTCAGAGATCCCTCAGTTGTTCTTTATAAAGTTCGTAAAATGTCCTTTAAAAAGTCCTTTAAAAGTCCTTAAAAAGTCCTTACTTTTTGTGGACGATAACCTGTATGAACCCTGCCTGAGGTGTTACTTTTTGTCTTCTTTTGCAAATGTTGGATGACATTAGATCTCACGAATACTAAATAGGCCTGAGCAAGTCTCTGACTTGGTGATGTTGTTGTCAGTGTTTGAAGATGATTACCCACATCTGCTGTTTAACTGAAAATGTAATTACATACACACCACCAGGTGATTTCTAAACTATTGTGTTGATGAATATTAGTGTGAGATTTTGCTTTCATTTTTTTAGATAGAACTTTATGATTTTGCTAGTGCCAATTTAATTTTTTAATTATTTTTTTTCCTTTTGTGTGTGTGTGTGTGTGTGTGTGTGTGTGTGTTGCATAGAGACATTAAGTTGGCACTATAATTCATTAAATTGCTAGTGCCATGATGTTGGCTGTAGTGACTTTCTTGGAAATAGGAAGATCCTGGTTGTAGTCCATATTGCACAATTGCCAGAAGTATTGTTCCTGCCATTGACTGACATCTGCAGAGTCCAGTAATTATAGACGTAGGATGATAAATGACATGATCTTTTTTCTGTTTAGATTGCATTGTAGTTGTCTATTTCATAGTGGAAGAAGAGATGAAAATGCATTCTACCATTTTAGGAACAGTGAATTGTGGATATAGAAGTCTCTTTGCTTCTGGTGTAACATACATGACAATTCCTGTTGGTCTGCATGGCTTTCTGCCATTGCCAGGGGCATCAAATGTCTGTCTTCCCTTTTTTGTGTGTTAGCATGTGATATTCTTTTCAGCAAACCTCTCAAGCATAGGCAGCTTTCTATCACAAAGCAATAGAATCTTCCATAGTGACTATAGAGGAATGTTATCAGAGATTTATCTTAATAAGAAAGAATAATTTACAAGTATATTTGACTTTTACACAGTTCGAACTTTTCATTGAATGCCAATTTATTTCCTTCTGAAGTCTTTATCTTGTGAAGACAACTCTTTCCGTTATGGAGTGGACTCCTGTCTTTATCTTGTGAAGGCAACTCTTTCAATTATGGAGTGGACTCCTGTCTTTATCTTGTGAAGACAACTCTTTCAATTATGGAGTGGACTCCTGTCTTTATCTTGTGAAGACAACTCTTTCCGTTATGGAGTGGACTCCTGTGACTGGTTTTTGAAAAGAAATCCAGACCGAGTCTTCCTCCGTGCTTGGTTGTGATCTTTCCTCGTTGCTGCAAGAATTGCAAGACAGACCATTGTGAAAATAGCTATAAATGCTTACAAGGCTCTCTTGAAATTGACACTTTTGTTTGAGGAGTTGTCCTCCAAATAGCTCACTGTAGCATCCAAGTTTAAATTAGTAAATGCTCACTGTGAAATAAATGAATGAAAGAAATGGCAAGAAACTCCCACTGGAGCAAGGCAACAGTCTTTAGAGGAAGAGCTTCCGTCAACAAGAACTTCAGCCCTTTACACTTCCTGACACTCTTGGGGGGAGAGCCACACCTGGTCATAGCTCCAGGTGCCCCTCTGCTGCCTGTAGTAAACAAGTTTAAAACTTCATGTGCATCTAGTATACACTGTTGAATATCCAGTATTTTTGTCAGTGGAATGCGACTTGGTGGTGTAGCCTGATGACGTGTGTATGGCTGCTGAAGAAAATGTCCACGTAGCAGAGGCTTGAAAATATTAAATGTTTTCTTCTGATGGACAATTCATCAGTATGGATCTCATACTTACTAATCGTTGCATATTTGGAATTCTTCATATCTTACTTGATGTGATATTTAGTAGTGCTTTGATATAGATGGAAAAACTGCCTGTACATTTCTGCAGTTTGTGTTATGCTTTTCATTGTCTTTGCCATTTTACAGTTCCTTCTGTGTTTCGTCATACTGACTGGTTTCTCAATGGTGTCGTTTAGATTTGTTGGACCGACTTGGCATTATGAGATCGTTAATTGCTGTCCTAGACGATAGGACACAGAATGAGAGGAGGTGGGAGTGGCTTTAGCATAGAATGCTGTGAGGGAATCTCAGCAAGGATACATGCATGGGAAAGCTGTCATATTGACACGGTGGGGTGGGTGCTTGTGTACGTGAGGGAAATATCATTGTTGAATTACACTCGAAAGAGAAACTCCTTTCGAGGTCCAACATTTTTTCTGTCCTCCACCGGGTTGCGGCAATCAGAAATTTCATCTGACTGAAGGACTGTATATTTACTGTAACTGCATTTATTCAGCTCTTCCTTTGTTTCCTTCAAAGATAACATTCTTCAAATCGAAATATTTACCCATGACCTTCGTTGCCTGAACTGAACTTGCCAAACTTTTACAGGCTGTGTTTGGATGTTTTCATCAGTTTGCAAAATGTGCTGTGTGGGGACGGATATGATGTGCACTACCTCGACCCAATATGCCAATTTGCCCGTTTGAAAGACTGAACTGGCTACAAAGTTCGTCATGGGGAATAATAATATTAATAATAGCTGGTTGCCTTGGTGCTATGTCCAGTGGCCGTTCCCTTGGCCAGATGTGTATCTGCACTGCCAAGCTAAGCCAAACAAGCTACTGAGAGGTAACGAATTCCTCATCTTTGCCGCCTCACGCTCCATACTCATGCTTCTTGCTCTCTGTGTGATTGCTTAGTAATCATGACACTGTCCTTTTGGTACCTTCGAGAACTAATGCATTAAATGTGACAATAAATTTGATCATGTAAATATTTTTTATTTCTTTCTTTTATGTGTTACTTCTGTATTTCAGGCAAGGAAGTATGCTTTGATTGATAGTCATGCCCAAGTAGGAATCGTCCCGATTCTGCCGGCTTCTACAGCAATGGAAGTGTCTTGCATGCAGTCACAAGCAGTTGACTTTCAAGTTGGCCTCAAGACCTCGAGATCGTTCAGTCACTCCAAGATTTTGTAAATAGAGTGTTCTCAATTGAAGTTGACGAGCGAAGCAGCATAAATGAGCTGCTCAGTGCGACTCATGCAGCAAACTACCCGGTAGAGTTCCTGCTGGACGAGGCGTTGTGCGCCTTTGACATCTGTGACTCTCCACTGACGTGAAGGGGCTCTGTGTAGATCCATTGAACCCTAATTGGACCATCGCTAGGCACTTTGGTGCCAGACGTATCGCTTCTATTTTTTCCATTGGGGACTTTGAAATGCAAGAATCCACACACCCTTGCATTGGTTGTGTAAAGGTATAAATAGCCTCTGTGCAAGGTCTGCTGCCGCCCTATCGGAGAAGGCCACGTGGATGCTCACGGCGCTGGAATGGTTCTATGGCTTGAGCCTGTGCAGCTAATGTTTAAACAATTCAGTCATCGCTTAGATAGCTGCCTGATCTTCCCATGCAGGTACATTGATATGCGGTCTCATGCCGTGAAAGGTGTTTGGAAAAAGCGAGAGCTATTGACAGTATTGATCCGTATTGATCTCCATTAAACTTTGTCTTCTCTGTGCACGGTGAGTGAGCAAGTGATAATTTGTTTATCGTTATGAATATATCGAGTTTTTTTTTTTTTTTTTTTTTTTTTTAACACTTTATTTTCAAAAAAAGAGGATACAAATATCAAGGTTGGATCATAGACATTGTAACAGAAATGTACATGCATTCACAACGGCCCTCATTCCTGTAAAAAAGAATTCCACTTCAACTTAAATTTCTCAAAATTACCTGCCATTCTAGCTGCACACTCTTCTGTATTCATCACATTAAACATAAATTTTTTAAAGTCTTCAAATGAAGGCAATTCATTCATGGATCTTTTGTAATGTATATGTTTCTTTCCTAGCAGAATGATATGGTTTGTACATGCATCATAGTCTGGTGAGCCAAACAAAATATTTTGCTTATTCAAATGTAAGGGAATCCTTGTCCTGCTTCGAAGGAAACAAATAATTTCTTTCCAAAATGTTTCACTAACAAAACAGTCAACAAAGAGATGCTCCAAAGTTTCGGGTTCTGTCAAACAGAAAGAGCAGACATTACTCTGAACAATCTTTAGCTTAAACAAATATTCATTGACAGGTAGTATTCTGTGCAGAATTTTATACTGGAAGTTCCTAAGTTTCACTTCTCTTGTTGCTACAAAGGGAATCATATAATACCGCCTCCATGTCAATTCAGATACTCCCAATCTTTTTTCCCAAGATTTTTGCGAAGTAGGTTTTTGGCTATTTTCAATAAGAATTGAATAGTACATTCTCGCAAGTTTTGTTTTATTTTTTAGCAAAAAGGATCGTATCGGTAGATCCCCCTCACAAGCCATACTACTTGCAGTAGCTCTTTCAATACTACTCTTCCAGTGAGCGGGGATTATACTTAATAGTTTTGCATATTCCAAAAAGTTTCCTTGTAGGAATATATCGAGTATTCGTTCAGAGTAGCAAGGTACGTAGAAGCATGAAGCGCATGGAATTCTTGAAACTGCCACCAGCATGCCTCAGCTACCACAAGTATTGTGGTGCGTGCAAGTACTAGGAACTTGTCGAATGTCATCCCCTTGCATCAGCTTGCAGCTTGGAAACCGCCTGTGGATTGGGGGTAAGAATACATTCGTCTGCATCTTGGTAGAGGATTCGTAAAGGGCGAGTAACAACGGGAAATGGAGACTTGACTTGCTCTTAGTCTAACCAGCTCCAGGGATTTTCGTGGTCAGTGGCCCGACAAAGGGTACGCAGACTCACAGGCCATAGAACCGCATTTGTTCTGCAGTTTCCTGACCCACACCAACTTGTTGCGGTCGGAGCCTCCACCGGAGTACCGTGCTTGCCAGTGCAGGCTCGCCATGTGGCACGTTCTGGTGGTGTGTCGACGACTTGCTCATCTACGGATTGACCTACCGCGTCTCCCTACGCGATTCGTAAGAGGCGAATGACTAGGGACACCGTGACTTGAATTGCGTTTACTCTAAAATGCTCTAGTGATTTTCGTGCTTAGTGGCCTTACATAGCCTTCAAAGGCTGATAGGCCGTAAAACACCATCCATCCATCCATCCATCCATCCATCCATCCATCCATTGCTTATCTACGGAGTGGGTCAAACAGTCTATAAGAATATTTTACAAGTTTTTTTGGCTGTGATCACATGTTCGAAATTTTCTCAGTTTTATTCTCGTTTTTGTTGTCTTTATTGTTTTTCGATATTTCTTTAATTACCTCTACGTCTACATTTTTATTTCGTCAAATTACATTGTAGCCTTGTACGGCCTACATGGCTGGTGGGCGTTAGGGCTCCATCCATCCCTATGTCCTTCGTGGGAGACGGGTGTCTAGGGAGGTCGAGACTTAAATCTTGCTCTAACAGATCTTGTAAGGTTTTTTGTTGTTGTGATCGGAGGTCTTACAAGGTCCATGCGGCAGTGGAACTCGAACCTGTTTCATGGTTCTGAGTATGCGCAATATTATTGTCAAGTGAATCGTACTAGCATCCACTGTGGCGAAGTATGTCTTAACATTGATAAAAGTTTGTGTGAAACGTTGTGGCCTTATATAGAGTCTACTTGTAGTCTATATGTTCTGCAGCTTTGAGCTCTTTCAGATATCGAGCTGTTGCAACTGCCAATCGTCCAATGTAGAAATGGGCTGTTAATGGGCGGTGGTTGCAGTTTGACTGATAAACATCATGAGGATAAATTGTATTTAAAAAATCCATGGTGGCATCGACTTTCCAGGTTGCGCCATTGCATTTCTTGCACAATCTGATGCAGCGTCCTTAAATCGGATGAGAGAGAGAGAGGGGGGGGGGGGGGGGGGGGGGTGGGGGGGGTGGGGGGGGGGGGGGGGGGGGGGGGGGGGGGGGGGGCAGAGAGGGGGGAGGAGAGGGGGGGGAGGGAGAGAGGAAGGGAGAGGGGGGGGAGGCAGGAGGGGGGGGTAGGAGAGTAGAGAGAGAGAAGGAGAGTAGAGAGAGAGAGAGGAGAGAGAGAGAGAGAGAGAGAGAGAGAGAGAGAGAGAGAGAGGGAGGTGGTGGAGATACATGTAGTTTACACATGGCTGGCACTTAAGTAGAACACCGTTGCCAAAAGATCTTGGGAGAGTATATTCTTCATCAAGTTGATTGCTCGTCAGCATCCGTGATGAGGAAAAAGGCAAACTCGAAAGCCCAAGCTCTAGAGTTAATCACAGATCACTCAGAGGAGTGGATTTATTAGTGCGTGAATGTATGGTTGAAATGCATCTGTGATAATAGCAGTCATGGACAAGTCACAAACCAAGGAGGAATCTTAATTCCATTGTGAATTGTTCATGTTGACATCGGGCATGCATAGAGAGAACAGAAAGCACGAGTTGTCGTTGCAAATGAAAACTTCAAAACAGCCACCACAAAAAGCCAACGCCTGGTTATTCTTGTAGATGAAGTTTTAACAACAGTATCCACACAACAATGCATGGTACAAAGTGCGCCTTTTACCTCGGTCTGAAGTCTCGAGCAAGACTCGTGGAGGAAAAAAACCAAACAACGAACGAACAAACAAAATACCACGCTATACAGTTGCTCGATCGCTGGATTCTGAAAAGTCCGTCGAGATATGCAGAGGCGAAACCACACGCTAAAAAATTTGCATAGACCTATGGTAAAAGCGCTGTGACTACTACCTTCAGTACAAGGATGTTGAAAACCGTTGACGCTGAAGAAGGGTAAAAATAGCCAGATATAATAATCATATTCAAAAGGACCCTCGTGGCGAGCCTACATTCGCGCGCCATCTTTGCAAGTGATGCACGCCAATTTAAAAAGCTCACGTGCTAGAGGGATTGACGTTTGAAAAGAAAAGGCGTAGTCGACAAGCGCTCCTCGCCGTGTACGTACGTTTGTTGATCACAATACATTAGAGAAAGTTCGGTTGCAGTATTAGTCTCACAGAATGAATGAAAAAGGTAGGAAAGAGAGAAATTCGTCCACACTTTAATTGGGTTTGAACTGTTGTTTAAAAAGGAAACACGTCTATATTATGTATATATGTTTAAATAGCATATTGCCACAGCAACAGACGCCTCGTCAGCCCCACCACGACGTAGTAAATGACGAGTGAGAGATTCAAGCACTACCGAGTTCCCACCCGGCCAAAACGTGCCCTTTTTTCTCAATATGGTGAATTTGAAGCGACTGCAACTCGACACAAGTATACTGCATTCCACGAATGAAGTGAGCAACCAGAAACCTTCAGTGTTGGAATAGTACTTCAAACATTATGGGAAGACAAGCAGTAAATCAACTTTTGTGCCGTCGTGAGGATATTCATGATTCGCTTCACAGCTAACTTGAAGAAAACCATTTCATCCCCTTGTAGCTATCATCATGACCAGTTATTATATAAGTACCGGTGAGTTTTGTTCAACTCTGCCAAGCTCAGAAAGTTGAAAGCCTGCCATTTTTCATAAGAGTGTGGTTTGCTCTGGTATACAAAACCCTATGTTAATGAACGGGAGCTATGGTTGGAGTCTGCCGTAACTTGCAGACCTTATTTTCTGATTTGTTGACGAGGTCTGCTTGCACGGTTTGCATAGCATTGCGGAACGACTCTGCATATGGCCAGTAAATTTGGAAGGAAACGCCAGAAAGTTTAAACTTTGCTTTTGCTCAAGTCGAAAAGGAGATTGTTGGTTGAGTTTTTTAAAATGTCTCTTTGGAGAGAGCTGTACAACAAATACTCCGTCTGTTGTGATATGACACAGTGCACTACGCTGGTTGGGCTGACAACGCAGGTTCTTTATAAACTTCTCTCAGTCTTTATGATCATTGTATTTTTAATAGACTGCTTCGGCACACACCTTTTGGTAGCAATATCAGCTGCACATGGAAGTGTACAAAACGCCATCCAATGAAAGTTTTTCTTCTTGGGTTTGTTGCAGGAGTTAACCTCAAAACCAGAAAAATGACTATGATGTCCTGGCTTACATAGAAAGCGCAGGTTGGAACAGAGCAGATGCCAATATCGTTCCTACCCGTCCAGACGATACACTTCAACCGAGTTGATGTGCAGTAACATTATGACTCGGCTTTGTACTGCTAGGGGCTCGACAGCTCTTTTTTGTTATGGTATTAAAAGTGGAGGAGAGGGAAGGGGTTGGGGAACTTTAGTTGTCGTTTTGAAGTCTAATTCTCGGGGGTGGTCGTGTAGCTTACTGATTTTAGTGGTGAGATAGAG
>JAWQFJ010029912.1:0-12500 GCA_034096865.1 Theodoxus fluviatilis | reverse complement strand
ACCACCACCACCACACACCACTACCACACCACACCACCACCACCAACCAGTACCACCATCACCATCACACTGTACATCACCACCTACCACCACCCACAACTCACCACCACTAACCCACATCCACACCACCACCCACCACAACACACCACCACCCACCTATCACCACCAACCACCCACACGACTGTACCACCACCACACAGCACCGACGCACCAACACCACCAGACACACACCCACACACGACTGCACCACGACACACAACCACCACCACTACCACCACCATCGATTACTACACCACCACCACACTACCACCAACGACACACCACCCACCACCAACACCACTCACACCATACCACTCACACACACCACACCAACCACACACCACCACCACCACCACACCACCAACCCACCACCATCACACATCACCCATCATACCAACATCCACCCACCGAACACCACCATCACCACCACCACGACACCATCACCACCACCACCATCACAACCACCACCACACGACCCCACCACCACCACACACTCTACTAGTACTTTCCTCTCCCTCACGCGTTGTCCCCGCGAGAGACACGACGGTGGTACGGTGGTGCGGGGCATCCGGTGCGGTCCGAATAATGGCTGGTGGTGGTCTGTGGTCCGCGCGCCAGGGAGTGGTGGTCACGAGTGGTGGTAAGGTAGGTGGGCATGATGCGTATGATCCGGTGGCCAGCGGGTGGTGGTGGTATTGGTACGATAATAGTGGTGGTCAGTGGTGCTGGGTGGTGGCTGGTCTCATTAGTGATAGTGGTGGTGTGTAGTGTTCGGTGGTGAGTGGTATTGTGCTAGAGCGTGCGCCCTCGTGCGTAGGTAGTAATAATAGGGTGCATGGTAGTTTGGCATGTACCCGGTGGTGGTTTCAGTCGTGATGGGCGAGCGGTGGTAACCTGGTCCCGGTGGTGGATACAGTCGGATGCGTGGTTGTGGTACAGTACACGGTGGTGTTGGTGGTGAATCCCGGTAGTGTTGTGGTGGTAGTGGTGGTGATGACAACAAAACACGTGTTTAAAAATAGTGCGTAGAGTTATGGTGGTGAGTAGTGGGCAGCCGTCAACAGTCACCTGTGATGGTGATGGTTGCGTGGTCATGCGTGGTCGGTGGTACACGGTCGGATGTGGTGGTCGTGGACTGACTGGTAGAATACCGTGGTGGTGCGGGTGGTGGTATAGTGATGGTAGATGTGGTGGTCCCGGTGTAAGCTATACGCCCAGTGGTGGTAGGGCCCCCCCCCGGCCGGTGGTAAGTACGGCGGTGGTAGTGATGGCGGCTAGTAGTACATAGTGGTGGTGGTGCGTGGTGGCCTCTAGCCAATAGTTGTGGTAGCGTGCGGCCTGGGCGATGTGTGGTGGTAGATACTAGTCGGTGTAGTGCGTGGTAGTAATCGTTGTGGGTAGTTGTCGGTCAGTAAATGGTAGTGGTGGTTGATAACAATGGTGTCGGTGGTCGGCAAGTGTAATACGGTGGTGGCTGGGGGTAGCTGGATCAGTAGAATAGTGGTGGTCAGCTACTGTCGGTCGCGTGTCTAGTGGACCGGTGGGTTTGTGGCCGTGTGGTCGTGGTAGTAACAAATGGTATGGATCGTGTGGTGGTTCTGGTCACGAGGTCCTCGTGGGGTCCGGGGGTAGCCATAATAGTGGTACAAGGTGTCGCTGGTTACTGGGTCGGTGCGTAGGTGCTCGGTGTGGCTGGGTAATGCGTCGGTGGATGGGTGCTGGTTGGTTGGTGGTTACACGGGTGGCGGGCCGCGGTGTTAACGTTGCGTGGTGGTACTGGTGATGGTGGTCGGTAGTGGTGGTTTGGTTGGTGCGTGGTACTCCGCGTGGCTAGTGTTTAGATGTGGTGCCGCATGGGTAGTGGTGGTCGCGTCCCCGGTAGGTGGGGGTGTGTGGTACTGCAGGTACAGTAGTAATATTGTGGTGGCTGATGGCTAGTGGAGTAGTAGTTAGTACGCTCGGGCGTACTGGGTGCGCGTCTAGGGCCGGTGGTGTCCCCACCCCGGCCGTACGTAAACAAAATGGGTATGGTGGTAGTGTGGTGTACTTGGCTGGTGGTATGGTGGTGGTGATGGTGGTAGAAGCGTGGTCCCAACGGTGCTCGAGTCCGCGTGGCCCCTGTGGTGAGGGTGTAGTGGTGGTGGTTGGTGGCTGTTGATGTGGTGTATGGCGTGCGTAGTGCGGTGGTGGTGGGCACTGGTGGCGGTGGCCCGGATCCGAGTACTCGGTGATAGTCCAGTGGTGATAGTAGTGGTGGTACTTGCGATAGTGGGGCTCCCCCGGTTTTCGGTACTGGGGCGTGGTCGCGACCTTGGCCGGTACTCCGGTGACGAGTAGTGGTCGTACATATCGATAGTGGTGCGTCCCACGGTACCTTCGTCGCGTGGCTGGTGGTGGTCAATGCGTGGGGACGGTCTGTGGTACTGGCGGCAGCGGTGGTGTCCGGTAACGCACAGCGGTGGTGGGTACTGCTGCCGTGGAGGTGAGCGCTATACTGGTTGGTCGGTCGACGAGGGTCCCCCGTGACACAAAGACCAACGACTGAATTCCGATACATCGATCACGGAGCCCCCGCTGTCTTCAACCATTGCCTGGTGCCCAGTCCCCCCCCTCTGTGGCTGCTTGGACCTGCACAGACTTAGTTACCGGAGCAGGCCCCTGGCTGAGCCACTGAAGCAGGCTCCTAGCTGAGCTACTGGAGCAGGCCACTGGCTGAGCTACTGGAGCAGGCCCCTGGCTGAGCTACTGGAGCAGGCCCCTGGCTGAGCCACTGGAGCAGGCCCCTGGCTGAGCCACTTGAGCAGGCCCCCGGCTGAGCTGCTGGAGCAGGCCCCGAAAGCCCAGCAGCAAGGGGCCCCAGTTGAAGTGTGGGGCATTGTGCGATGCCAGCTGTATGTTATAGTTGGCAATTAAAAAACAACAACCCAAAAGTTGGTAAACGGCTTCCTGCAAACAAGAAATTACATTAGCAACACACAAATATACTAAGAATAAGGATAACCACTTGTTCACTCAGCTACCACTTAACGTCGCTTTTGCTACGCAACAAATGATTATTTAGAAACTGAGTCATGTGCTTGGCCTTTCATCTACTTATCCTCAGCTCCCCGTGAGACGAAGGTTTACTCAGACCTCTCTGACAACAACATTCATTGTGGGTGACTGTCCTGTCCACTGACAAATAAAATTATGGATAGCCAAAGTCTCTCCAAATAATCACGTGTATTTACGACTGGAGCAAATCTCAGCAGATGCACTGGTGTATAGACAGAAGCAGTGATCTGAGAAGATATGAAGCCAAGAAATATGATCAATTTTAGCTTATTTTATCTTTAGTGGGGTCCGAGATTCTCACACTGCAGATACCAAAGATTCAAGATGAGCGAAAGGGAAGGAAAAAGGTTACAGTGAGATCATACATGTACTGTTACTCCAGTCAACCTTTGTCTCAACCGCTGTTTCAGGCTTCCTTGTGCACTCAGTGCCAGGACAGAGAAAGTGACTTTCGGACTAGTCCAGTTGGGAGTCAACAAGATCCAGCTGCCATGCTGCCAGCATCTACTATGACGTCAGAGGATACTACTGACGTCATATTACCGTCAAGTATGACGTCAGAGGATACTGCTGACGTCATATTAACGTCAAGTATGACGTCAGACGATGCTGCTAACATCATATTAGCGTCAAGTATGACGTCAGAGGATACTGCTGACGTCATATTAACGTCAAGTATGACGTCAGGTGGAGACGGGAGACGGCAACGCAATGCGTCAGTGGACTCAGGATGGGCCTGGGTTGTACTGGCAGGTAGGTGTTGTGTGTGTTGTACTGGCAGGTAGGTGTTGTGTGTGTTGTACTGGCAGGTAGGTGTTTGTGTGTTGTACTGGCAGGTAGGTGTTGTACTGGCAGGTAGGTGTTGTGTGTGTTGTACTGGCAGGTAGGTGTTTGTGTGTTGTACTGGCAGGTAGGTGTTGTATTGGCAGGTAGGTGTTTTACTGGCAGGTAGGTGTTGTGTGTGTTGTACTGGCAGGTAGGTGTTTGTGTGTTGTACTGGCAGGTAGGTGTTGTATTGGCAGGTAGGTGTTGTGTGTGTTGTATTGGCAGGTAGGTGTTGTATGTATTTTTGTATTTTTGTATGTATTTTTGGCTCTTATATAGCGCCAATCTCACACCCAAAGGCATGCTCAAGGCGCTCAACACGTTCACCCTTTGAATAAAAGAGTTTTTAGCTGTGACTTGAAAGTCTGTATTGAAGGAGATTTCCTCAGTCTGTCTGGGATATCGTTCCAGAGTTTCGGTCCAGCATACGAGAATGCTCTTTCTCCAGATCTCTTGGTGTTGTAGCGTGGCACATGGAGTAATGACTGCGCCGAAGATCTGAGATCCCTCACAGGCTTATAAGTCTTGAGGAGCTCATCCATGTTGTGTGTGGGTTGTACTGGCAGATAGGTGTTGTGTGTGTGTGTTGTACTGGCAGGTAGGTGTTTTGTGTGTGGGTTGTACTGGTAGGTAGGTGTTGTGTGTGTTGTACTGGCAGGTAGGTGTTGTGTGTTGTGATGGTCCCCCATCTGTGAGTTCAGCCAAGCAAATCAAGGGAATGAATAGAGAGGGCAGCGATTGTTATCCAGGCTCCATCGGTGAACCCAAGCCACTTTGAAGTTAGAGTCATAATTGTTTTCTAGGCCACATCTGGTGAAGTCAAGCAGGGTGTCGCCGGTTTGGCAATCAATATTCCATTGGGACGGTTATCTAGAGATCTCCGTGCAGTCAAGCATGGCGTGTCGGACATTAGGGAGACATTAAGGTCAGCGTCCTGTCAGAGGCGCTAGCCCATCAGTCTTCAGGAAAGTCAATTATGGGGAAGTCAGCGACAATTTAGTCTGAGACAGCATCTGCCTCCAATCTGGGGGTGGAGTCAACAGGTCACCACGACCTGTCGCAACATGAGTGGCTCTTCACCCCCAGCATTGGAGTCCATCAAAAGTAACGAGGGCCGGTCGCTTCTTCACTTTGGACTGACCACGTAAGCGAAGCACAAGGCTCGCCCCGAAGTCCCTTCTGAGACAGAGTATTCCCTCCAACTCGTCTCAGAGGTGCCTGACCATCAACGCTGTTGTCGTAAACCCTTTTGCTGCGGCCAGAGACAAGTCCCCATCAATGCTGCTGTCGTCACCCCTTTTGCTGCGACTAGAGACAAGTCCCCATCAATGCTGCTGTCGTCACCCCGTTTGCTGCAACTAGAGACGAGTTCCCATCAACGCTGCGGTCGCCGCTATCCCTTCAGCGGTAACTGTGAACCTCTACCTTCCCCTGCAAATTCCGGAATTGAAAGTCAGTAAACTCGTGTTATATGAACACTGTTTCATCGACGAACATTTGGAGAGCGTTTCTAATAGACTCATGAGATAAGTCATCCAAGTGGAACTGAGGATAAACTTTACATTCATTATATAAGGCTGGCCTATTACTAACTATTCTTCTTGTGCATGCTTGATTTTTGCATGAATATATAATAGTTTGCCATTATTTGATTAAATTATTATTAATTGATTTCTCTTGACCTCTTCTTCTGATTTTGAAAGAAAGAGACAGCGCGAATGAAGGCAGTGACTGTTATGTGTGCAAGTCAGGCCTCATCCAACCATTGATAAATTAACATACCCCTAGACTCAGAGGACGACTTGTAACAGGTAGGTGTTGTGTGTGTTGTACTGGCAGGTAGGTGTGTGTGTTGTACTGACAGGTAGGTGTTGTGTGTGTTGTACTTGCAGGTAGGCGTTGTGCGTGTTGTACGTGCAGGTAGGCGTTGTGCGTGTTGTACTGGCAGGTAGGTGTTGTACTGGCAGGTAGGTGTTGTGTGTGTTGTACTGGCAGGTAGGTGTTGTGTGTGTGTTGTACTGGCAGGTAGGTGTTGTGTGTTGTACTGGCAGGTAGGCGTTGTGCGTGTTGTACTGGCAGGTAGGTGTTGTACTGGCTGGTAGGTGTTGTGTGTGTTGTACTGGCAGGTAGGTGTTGTGTGTGTGTTGTACTGGCAGGTAGGTGTGTGTGTTGTACTGGCAGGTAGGTGTTGTGTGTTGTACTGGCAGGTAGTTGTTGTGTGTGTTGTACTGGCAGGTAGTTGTTGTGTGTGTTGTACTGGCAGGTAGGTGTTGTGTGTTGTACTGGCAGGTAGTTGTTGTGTGTGTTGTACTGGCAGGTAGGTGTTGTGTGGATTGTACTGGCAGGTAGGTGTTGTGTGTGTTGTACTGGCAGGTAGGTGCTGTATGTGTTGTACTGGCAGGTAGGTGTTGTGTGTGTTGTACTGGCAGGTAGGTGTTGTGTGTGTGTTGTACTGGCAGGTAGGTGTTGTACTGGAAGGTAGGTGCTGTGTGTGTTGTACTGCCAGGTAGGTGTTGTGTGTGTTGTACTGGCAGGTAGGTGTTGTGTGGATTGTACTGGCAGGTAGGTGCTGTATGTGTTGTACTGGCAGGTAGGTGTTGTGTGTGTTGTACTGGCAGGTAGGTCTTGTGTGGATTGTACTGGCAGGTAGGTGTTGTGTGTGTTGTACTGGCAAGTAGGTGTTGTACTGGCAGGTAGGTGTTGTGTGTGTTGTACTGGCAGGTAGGTGTTGTGTGTGTTGTACTGGCAGGTAGGTGTTGTGTGTGCTGTACTGGCAGGTAGGTGTTGTGTGTGTTGTACTGGCAGGTAGGTTGTGTGTGTTGTACTGGCAGGTAGGTGTTGTGTGTGTTGTACTGTCAGGTAGGTGTTGTGTGTGGGCTGTAGTGGCAGGTAGGTGTTGTGTGTGTTGTACTGGCAAGTAGGTGTCGTACTGGCAGGTAGGTGTTGTGTGTGCTGTACTGGCAGGTAGGTGTTGTGTGTGCTGTACTTGCAGGTAGGTGTTGTGTGTGTTGTACTGGCAGGTAGGTGCTGTGTGTGTTGTACTGGCAGGTAGGTGTTGTGTGTGTGTTGTACTGGCAGGTAGGTGTTGTGTGTTGTACTGGCAGGTAGTTGTTGTGTGTGTTGTACTGGCAGGTAGGTGTTGTGTGTGTTGTACTGGCAGGTAGGTGTTGTGTGTGTTGTACTGGCAGGTAGGTGTTGTGTGTGTTGTACTGGCAGGTAGGTGTTGTACTGGCAGGTAGGTGTTGTGTGTGTTGTACTGGCAGGTAGGTGTTGTGTGTGTTGTACTGGCAGGTAGGTGTTGTGTGTGTTGTACTGGCAGGTAGGTGTTGTGTGTGTTGTACTGGCAAGTAGGTGTTGTGTGTGCTGTACTGGCAGGTAGGTGTTGTGTGTGTTGTACTGGCAGGTAGGTGTTGTGTGTGTTGTACTGTCAGGTAGGTGTTGTGTGTGGGCTGTAGTGGCAGGTAGGTGTTGTGTGTGTTGTACTGGCAGGTAGGTGTTGTGTGTGTTGTACTGTCAGGTAGGTGTTGTGTGTGGGCTGTAGTGGCAGGTAGGTGTTGTGTGTGTTGTACTGGCAGGTAGTTGTTGTGTGTGTTGTACTGGCAGGTAGGTGTTGTGTGTGTTGTACTGGCAGGTAGGTGTTGTGTGTGTTGTACTGGCATGTAGGTGTTGTGTGTGTTGTACTGGCAGGTAGGTGTTGTACTGGCAGGTAGGTGTTGTGTGTGTTGTACTGGCAGGTAGGTGTTGTACTGGCAGGTAGGAGTTGTGTGTGCTGTACTGGCAGGTAGGTGTTGTGTGTGTTGTACTGGCAGGTAGGTGTTGTGTGTGTTGTACTGGCAGGTAGGTGTTGTGTGTGTTGTACTGGCAGGTAGGTGTTGTGTGTGTTGTACTGGCAGGTAGGTTGTGTGTGCTGTACTGGCAGGTAGGTGTTGTACTGGCAGGTAGGTGTTGTGTGTGTTGTACTGGCAGGTAGGTGTTGTGTGTGTTGTACTGGCAGGTAGGTGTGTGTGTTGTACTGGCAGGTAGGTGTTGTGTGTGTTGTACTGGCAGGTAGGTGTTGTGTGTGTTGTACTGGCAGGTAGGTGTTGTGTGTGTTGTACTGGCAGGTAGGAGTTGTGTGTGCTGTACTGGCAGGTAGGTGTTGTGTGTGTTGTACTGGCAGGTAGGTGTTGTACTGGCAGGTAGGTGTTGTGTGTGTTGTACTGGCAGGTAGGTGTTGTGTGTGTTGTACTGGCAAGTAGGTGTTGTGTGTGTTTTACTGACAGATAGGTGTTGTGTGTGGGTTGTACTGGCAGGTAGGTGTTTTGTGTGTGGGTTGTACTGGTAGGTAGGCGTTGTGTGTGTTGTACTGACAGATAGGTGTTGTGTGTGGGTTGTACTGGCAGATAGATTGTGTGTATTACTGGCAGATAAGTGTTGCGCATGTTGTACTGGCCGATAGGTGTTGCCTGTGTGTTGTACTGGCCGATAGGTGTTGCTTGTGTGTTGTACTGGCAGGTAGGTAGTGTGTGTGTTGTACTTGCAGGTAGGTGTTGTGTGTGAGTTGTACGTGCAGGTAGGTGTTGTGTGTGTTGTACTGGTAGGTAGGTGTTGTGTGTGTTGTACTGGCAGGTAGGTGTTGTGTGTATTGAACTGGCAGGTAGGTGTTGTAGTGGCAGGTAGATGTTGTGTGCTGTACTGGCAGGTAGGTGTTGTGTGTGTTGTACTGGCAGGTAGGTGTTGTACTGGAAGGTAGGTGTGTGTGTTGTACTGGCAGGTAGGTGTTGTGTGTGTTGTACTGGCAGGTAGGTGTTGTGTGTGTTGTACTGGCAGGTAGGTGGTGTGTGTGTTGTACTTGCAGGTAGTTGTTGTGTGTGTTGTACTGGCAG
The DNA here is from genome assembly GCA_034096865.1 of Theodoxus fluviatilis. Classification (NCBI taxonomy): domain Eukaryota; kingdom Metazoa; phylum Mollusca; class Gastropoda; order Cycloneritida; family Neritidae; genus Theodoxus; species Theodoxus fluviatilis. The sequence goes on along the minus strand of JAWQFJ010029912.1, from coordinate 3,717 downwards.
GTAGGTGTTGTACTGGCAGGTAGGTGTTGTACTGACAGGTAGGTGTTGTACTGGCAGGTAGGTGTTGTGTGTGTTGTACTGGCAGGTAGGTGTTGTGTGTTGTACTGGCAGGTAGGTGTTGTACTGGCAGGTAGGTGTTGTGTGTGTGTTGTACTGGTAGGTAGGTGTTGTGTGTGTTGTACTTGCAGGTAGGTGTTGTGTGTGTTGTACTGGCAGGTAGGTGTTGTGTGTGTGTTGTACTGACAGGTAGGTGTTGTATTGGCAGGTAGGTGTTGTACTGGCAGGTAGGTGTTGTACTGGCAGGTAGGTGTTGTGTGTGTGTTGTACTGGCAGTTAGGTGGTGTGTGTGTTGTACTTGCAGGTAGGTGTTGTGTGTGTGTTGTACTGGCAGGTAGGTGTTGTACTGGCAGGTAGGAGTTGTGTGTGTATTGAACTGGCAGGTAGGTGTTGTACTGGCAGGTAGGAGTTGTGTGTGTTGTACTGGCAGGTAGGTGGTGTGTGTGTTGTACTGGCAGGTAGGTGTTATGTGTGTTGTACTGGCAGGTAGGAGTTGTGTGTGTTGTACTGGCAGGTAGGTGGTGTGTGTGTTGTACTGACAGGTAGGTGTTATGTGTGTTGTACTGGCAGGTAGGTGGTGTGTGTGTTGTACTGGCACGTAGGTGTTGTGTGTATTGAACTGGCAGGTAGGTGTTGTACTGGCAGGTAGGTGTTGTACTGGCAGGTAGGTGCTGTGTGTGTGTTGTACTGGCAGGTAGGTGGTGTGTGTGTTGTACTGGCAGGTAGGTGGTGTGTGTGTTGTACTTGCAGGTAGGTGTTGTGTGTGTAATGTACTGGCAAGTAGGTGTTGTGTGTGTTGTACTGGCAGGTAGGTGCTTTGTGTGTTGTACTGACAAGTAGGTGTTGTGTGTGTTGTACTGGCAAGTAGGTGTTGTGTGTGTATTACTGGCAGGTAGGTGTTGTGTGTGTTGTACTTGCAGGTAGGTGCTGTGTGTGTTGTACTTGCAGGTAGGTGCTGTGTGTGTTGTACTGGCAATTAGGTGTTGTGTGTGTATTACTGGCAGGTAGGTGTTGTGTGTGTGTTGTACTGGCAAGTAGGTGTTGTGTGTGTATTACTGGTAGGTAGGTATTGTATGTGTCATACTGGCAGGTAGTTGTTGTGTGTGTTGTACTGGCATGTAGGTGTTGTGTGTGTTGTGCTGGCAGGTAGGTGTTGTGTGTGTTGTACTGGCAGGTAGGTGTTGTGTGTGTTGTACTGGCAGGTAGGTGTGTGTGTTGTACTGGCAGGTAGGGTTTGTGTGTTGTACTGGCAGGTAGGTGTTGTGTGTGTTGTACTGGCAGGTAGGTGTTGTGTGTGTTGTACTGGCAGGTAGGTGTTGTGTGTGTTGTACTGGCAGGTAGGTGTTGTGTGTGTTGTACTGGCAGGTAGGTGTTGTGTGTGTTGTACTGGCAGGTAGCTGTTGTGTGTGTTGTACTGGCAGGTAGGTGTTGTGTGTTGTACTGGCAGGTAGGTGTTGTGTGTGTTGTACTGGCAGGTAGGTGTGTGTGTTGTACTGGCAGGTAGGTGTGTGTGTTGTACTGGCAGGTAGGTGTTGTGTGTGTTGTACTGGCAGGTAGGTGTGTGTGTTGTACTGGCAGGTAGGTGTTGTGTGTTGTACTGGCAGGTAGGTGTTGTGTGTGTTGTACTGGCAGGTAGGTGTTGTGTGTGTGTACTGGCAGGTAGGTGTGTGTGTTGTACTGGCAGGTAGGTGTTGTGTGTTGTACTGGCAGGTAGGTGTTGTGTGTGTTGTACTGGCAGGTAGGTGTTGTGTGTGTTGTACTGGCAGGTAGGTGTTGTGTGTGTTGTACTGGCAGGTAGGTGTTGTGTGTGTTGTACTGGCAGGTAGGTGTTGTGTGTTGTACTGGCAGGTAGGTGTGTGTGTTGTACTGGCAGGTAGGTGTTGTGTGTGTTGTACTGGCAGGTAGGTGTTGTACTGGAAGGTAGGTGTGTGTGTTGTACTGGCAGGTAGGTGTTGTGTGTGTTGTACTGGCAGGTAGGTGTTGTACTGGAAGGTAGGTGTGTGTGTTGTACTGGCAGGTAGGTGTTGTGTGTGTTGTACTGGCAGGTAGGTGTTGTGTGTGTTGTACTGGCAGGTAGGTGTTGTGTGTGTTGTACTGGCAGGTAGGTGTTGTGTGTGTTGTACTGGCAGGTAGGTGTGTGTGTTGTACTGGCAGGTAGGTGTGTGTGTTGTACTGGCAGGTAGGTGTTGTACTGGAAGGTAGGTGTGTGTGTTGTACTGGCAGGTAGGTGTTGTGTGTGTTGTACTGGCAGGTAGGTGTTGTACTGGAAGGTAGGTGTGTGTGTTGTACTGGCAGGTAGGTGTTGTGTGTGTTGTACTGGCAGGTAGGTGTGTGTGTTGTACTGGCAGGTAGGTGTTGTGTGTGTTGTACTGGCAGGTAGGTGTGTGTGTACTGGCAGGTAGGTGTGTGTGTTGTACTGGCAGGTAGGTGTTGTGTGTGTTGTACTGGCAGGTAGGTGTGTGTGTTGTACTGGCAGGTAGGTGTGTGTGTGTTGTACTGGCAGGTAGGTGTTGTGTGTGTTGTACTGGCAGGTAGGTGTTGTGTGTGTTGTACTGGCAGGTAGGTGTTGTACTGGAAGGTAGGTGTGTGTGTTGTACTGGCAGGTAGGTGTTGTGTGTGTTGTACTGGCAGGTAGGTGTTGTGTGTGTTGTACTGGCAGGTAGGGGTTGTACTGGCAGGTAGGTGTGTGTGTTGTACTGGCAGGTAGGTGTGTGTGTGTTGTACTGGCAGGTAGGTGTGTGTGTTGTACTGGCAGGTAGGTGTTTTGTGTGTTGTACTGGCAGGTAGGTGTTGTGTGTGTTGTACTGGCAGGTAGGTGTTGTGTGTGTTGTACTGGCAGGTAGGTGTTGTGTGTGTTGTACTGGCAGGTAGGTGTTGTGTGTGTTGTACTGGCAGGTAGGTGTGTGTGTTGTACTGGCAGGTAGGTGTTGTGTGTGATGTACTGGAAGGTAGGTGTGTGTGTTGTACTGGCAGGTAGGTGTTGTGTGTGTTGTACTGGCAGGTAGGTGTTGTACTGGCAGGTAGGTGTTGTGTGTTGTACTGGCAGGTAGGTGTGTGTGTTGTACTGGCAGGTAGGTGTGTGTGTGTTGTACTGGCAGGTAGGTGCTGTGTGTGTTGTACTGGCAGGTAGGTGTTGTGTGTGTTGTACTGGCAGGTAGGTTTTGTGTGTTGTACTGGCAGGTAGGTGTGTGTGTGTTGTACTGGCAGGTAGGTGCTGTGTGTGCTGTACTGGCAGGTAGGTGCTGTGTGTGCTGTACTGGCAGGTAGGTGTTGTGTGTGTTGTACTGGCAGGTAGGTGCTGTGTGTGTTGTACTGGCAGGTAGGTGCTGTGTGTTGTACTGGCAGGTAGGTGTTGTACTGGCAGGTAGGTGTTGTGTGTGTTGTACTGGCAGGTAGGTGTTGTGTGTGTTGTACTGGCAGGTAGGTGCTGTGTGTGTTGTACTGGCAGGTAGGTGCTGTGTGTGCTGTACTGGCAGGTAGGTGTTGTGTGTGTTGTACTGGCAGGTAGGTGTTGTGTGTGTTGTACTGGCAGGTAGGTGCTGTGTGTGTTGTACTGGCAGGTAGGTGCTGTGTGTGCTGTACTGGCAGGTAGGTGCTGTGTGTGCTGTACTGGCAGGTAGGTGTTGTGTGTGTTGTACTGGCAGGTAGGTGCTGTGTGTG
>JAWQFJ010029909.1:0-14481 GCA_034096865.1 Theodoxus fluviatilis | reverse complement strand
TACATACATACATACATACATACATACATACATACATACATACATACATACATACATACATACATACATACATACATACATACATACATACATACATATCAAATCACTTTATTGCAGAGAAATTGCACAAAATAATGACATGACTGCAAAAACATAAACCATGCAAGTGAGTGTCTGCTCCACTCGTAAATTCATCATACATTTTCAATGCCTGCTCATGTAATAGTGGATAGAAAACAGGGGTATGCACCATTAAACTACATTTACGCTTGCAGTCCTCGCTCCAGCAAAAGCCCCTTCTTGCCCAGGCACGTCTGGACCCTATCATAATAGACAAGCTGAGATATTCGCTTGGCTCTTAGCCTGGCGCTTAGACAAATCCAGCATCAGAAGACCTTTGCCGAACCGATGATATTCAGTGCCTAGAGATCCAATTACGAGAACTACAACTCGAGTGTAGAAACCAGCATCACTGAGTGAGAGACACAAATGCATATATCTATTTGTAGAATTTATGTTGATAACACTTGTCCACATAAGTGTAAAATGGGTTGGAAATCTCAATGACAAAGACAACGGAATTGAGGAAGTCTCTTACGCATAGACTGTTTGCATGGTCCTACCACTTCCAGGCCTTCCATTGCGACCTGCTGGTTCTCGTAGACCTCGGAAAACTCCGTCAGTTTTGTCTTTTCAAGTTATTTCCGCACAAGGTGTACACATCTATTGTGCCTTTCTATGTACAAACCCTTCAACTTGTCACAGCCGTTCAACGCATGGGAGTTTGTGTCCATATGTACACATACATATATACATATTCATAAACGAACACTGTTGGACACAGTGCCGTGGGTCATATCTGCTTCTGCGTGTTGAGCTCACGCCTCCATGTCTCAAGCTGTGACAAAGTAATATCATTTCGCACTTCCATTCTATTTGATATTTTTGCGGGGGTGGGGATGGGGGTGGGGGTAGGGTGTTAACCCCGAGAAGCGACAAACTTCATCTTGGCTATGTATAGCTTCTGATACACACACGTGGTTTTCTTCTTTACCTGCAGGGAGAACATTGTGAAGGTGGACGTCTACTACAGAGAAAAGAGCTACGAACAAGTGACACAGCAAATCGCCTACGACGAATTTGCCCTCCTGAGTAATTACGACTTGCAGACTTTGCCTTAGCGTTCTGTTAATTTATAGACACTTCTCGTCATGATGAAGACGGCCGAGACATTTTCTTGCCTTGACCACCTTGAAATAATCTCCAAATGGATGGATGGATGGATGGATGGATGGATGGATGGATGGATGGGTAGATGGATGGATGGATGGATGGATGAATGGATGGATGGATCATCGTCGTCGTCATAATTATTAAATCAGTATCGTCGTCGTCGTCATCACCATCACTACCACAATCGACGCCAATACATCACCAGTTCTATTTTCGGTAAGAGAGAACTTGGGGATAGAACTGGTGATGTATTGGCGTCAACGGTGGTGGTGATGGTGATGACGACGACGACGATACTGATTTAATAATTATGACGACGGCGATGATGACTATGATGTCGACGACGACGATGATTATGATGACAACGACGACGATGATGATTATAACGATGACGACGACGACGACTATGATGATGATTATGATGACGACGACGATGATTATGATGACAAAGACGACGATGATGAAGTTGATTGTGATGACGATAACGACGACGACGATGATGATGATGACGAAGATGATGATAATGATAACGAAGACGACGACGATGATGATGATAACGAGGACGACGATGATGATGATGTCTATTAAAGACAACTGCTTTATTCTCTTTTCAGGTGATATAGGTGGCTCTTTGGGGTTATTTCTTGGAGCCAGTATTTTGACCCTCTTCGAATTCATCGACCTGATTCTCCATCAGATCATCTACAGATTTACACATGGCATCACCGCCTAAGCCCCAGCATCACTTGGCATTCATGCAAGACTGTGCTGGACAACTCTTGTACTACTCTGCTCTACTTGGGGCGGCCATGACGGAACTCCAAAAGGAGACCTTGGAAACTCTATGACCCTCGGCTAGGAAGTGAGTGACGGTTAAAGCCTTGATTCCTGTTTGTTGTAAACGAAGCGTCACACATCGCTTACGATGTAGCGAGCGACAGCGCCTTGCTACAGTCGCCTGCAACATCGACAGACTTGCTTTTGTATGCTTCGACAATGCCAGCTTGTGCTGTTCGAAATGTTCATTTATTGGTGCATGTTATTTCCTCATCTTGATGGAGCTCAGTCAGTTTCGTCATCTCAGCAGCCATCATCACTGCTGTCATTATCACTGCAGCAGTCATCACTGACGCCATCACCACGGCAGCCGTCAACACTGCTGTCATCTTCACTGCTGTCATTATCACTGCAGACGTCATCACTGCAGACGTCATCATTGCAGCCGTCATCACTGCTGTCATCTTCACTGCAGACGTCATCATTGCAGCCGTCATCATTGCAGCCGTCATCACTACAGCCGTCATCACTGCAGCCGTCATCACTGCAGCCGTCATCACTGCAGCCGTCATCACTGCAGCCGTCATCACTGCAGCCGTCATCACTGCAGCCGTCATCACTGCAGCCGTCATCACTGCAGCCGTCATCACTGCAGCCGTCATCACTGCAGCCGTCATCACTGCAGCCGTCATATGATTTGCGATTCGCGCTAGTGGAGCAGCAGCACCAGCAGCACCAATAGCAGAAGTAGCAGCAGCAGTAGTAGTAGTAGTAGCAGCATTAGAAGCAGCAGCAGCAGTAGTAGTAGCAGCAGCAATAGTAGCAGTAGCAGCAGCAGTAGTAGTAGTAGCAGCATTAGAAGCAGCAGCAGCAGCAGTAGTAGTAGCAGCAGTTATAGTAGCATTAGCAGCAGCAGCAGCAGTAGAAGTAGTAGTAGCAGCAGTAGAAGCAGCAGCAGTAGTAGTAGTAGTAGTAGTAGTAGCAGCAGCAGCAGTAGAAGAAGTAGCAGTAGCAGCAGCAGCAGCAGTAGTAGTAGTAGCAGCAGCAGCAGCAGTAGTAGTAGCAGCAGTAGAAGCAGCAGCAGCAGCAGTAGTAGTAGCAGCAGCAGTAGTAGCAGTAGCAGCAGTTTCACTAGCAGCAGCAGCAATGGCGGCAGCAGTAGCAGCAGCAACAGTAGCAAAGCAGTAGCAGTAGCTGCAGTAACAGTAGCAGTAGCAACAGCAACAGTAACAGTAGCAGCATCAGTAGCTGCAGTAACAGTAGCAGTAGCAACAGCAACAGTAGCATCAGTAACAATAGCCGCATCAGTAGCAGCAGTAACAGTAGCAGCATCAGTAGCAGCAGTAACAGTAGCAGCATCAGTAGCAGCAGTAACAATAGCCGCATCAGTAGCAGCAGTAACAGTAGCAGCATCAGTAGCAGCAGTAACAGTAGCAGCATCAGTAGCAGCAGTAACAGTAGCAGCATCAGTAGCAGCAGTAACAGTAGCAGCATCAGTAGCAGCAGTAACAGTAGCAGCATCAGTAGCAGCAGTAACAATAGCCGCATCAGTAGCAGCAGTAACAGTAGCAGCATCAGTAGCAGCAGTAACAGTAGCAGCAGCTGCAGCAGCAGCAGCAATGGCGGCAGCAGTAGCAGCAGCAACAGTAGCAAAGCAGTAGCAGTAGTAGCAACAGTAGCAGCAGTAACAATAGCAGCAGCTGCAGCAGCAGCAGCAATGGCGGCAGCAGTAGCAGCAGCAACAGTAGCAAAGCAGTAGCAACAGTAACAGTAAAAGTAGCAGCAGCAACAGTAGCAACAGCAGTAGCAGCAGTAACAGTAGCAGCAGCTGCAGCAGCAGCAGCAATGGCGGCAGCAGTAGCAGCAGCAACAGTAGCAAAGCAGTAGCAGCAGTAACAGTAGCAACAGCAGTAGCAGCAGTAACAGTAGCAGCAGCAGTAACAGTAGCTGCAGTAACAGTAGCAGTAGCAACAGCAACAGTAGCATCAGTAACAGTAGCAGCATCAGTAGCATCAGTAACAATAGCCGCATCAGTAGCAGCAGTAACAGTAGCAGCATCAGTAGCAGCAGTAACAGTAGCAGCAGCTGCAGCAGCAGCAGCAGTGGAGCTCTGCGGTTGGGAGATCTTTTTGGGTGAGGTTGCGACGCGGTGCAAAATAAGATAGTTTCTATTCCATTCCATTCCACACTTGCTCTGCGGCTTGTCAACATCGCTGAGCACTGCACGCGAAGCCTCACAACGCCGCAAGTATGAGCCTGGACAACGCACGCCACTGACTATGGACGGAGACGTGGCATATGCACTGCTAAATGAAGAAAGTAGCTGTGACGTCAGTCGCGGAAACGGGACAGGTTTCGTTATTCATCACACTTCGATTGTGCACGTCGGCCAGCAACGGTGTTGGGACACTCCCCTCGATCAGTATGTTTTGTTTACAAGTCAGTTTTAGGTCTGTGTACACATTATAAAAGTGCAACTTTTCCATTATCAATATTCTCGGTGATTAAAAAAAAATGTTATCAAAATATGTTTATACTTTTATGCAATTTTTAACCAGCATAGACCAATCTTTATTCCACAAAAAGGAAGAACGCACATGTCTTCAGTATATATATACATTCCAGTTCTTATTCTTCCAAGATGGCGGCTATTGTGATTTTTCGCCTGACACGTCCGAAGGTGACGACAACGCGTCTCCGGCCATTGAGTCGGATGCTTTGCTTGGCAAATATTAGGCCGGTGGCGTCATGTGTCAAAGATTTGACTGCCTTTACATTTGCTTTCATAATGTTAACACATGTTGACACCGGCCAATTCCTCGCAAGATCTTGCAATATTCCTAGCGTAAGCAACGCACCCATGAATTGAAATGGGATAGTGGATAGTGCTTTACGGTCTATCAGCCTTTGTATGCTAAAATTAAGCACGAAATTCACTCGAACAGTTAGTACACGCAAATCAAGTCACGGTGTCCCTACATAGTCGCCTCTTACTAATCGCGTAGGGAGACGCGGTGGGTCAATTCTTACCCCAAACCCACAGGGGGATTGAAATGGGAACTTTCAGGGAGGTAACTCACACTGCTCTGGCTTCGGTTGTTCAACATTAACGTCTACTACTCTGGGAGGTATCATCACGGATAACTTCATCATCTATTAATGTGGGCTATTAGCAAATCTACACGATTACCATGAATAAGACGGGTTGAAAAGGGTGGGCGGTGGGGTGGGGGTTGGAGAGGGGGGGGGGGGGGGGGGTGGAGGGGGGGGAGGGGGGGGGGAAGAGGTGAGATGCTAAAAATGGAGACAACCCTAACTGATCTCACACCAGTCGTTTTTAAATTGACATCATGGAAAGGGCGGTCTTTGATTTTCAGAGTCGGCGGCACGGCCGCAAGAGGCCAGCAAAATCCGCGGCGACGTCTCCACAAGCGATGTCCGTGTTTTTGCATACGGGTCTTGTTAGGGATGGATGGATGGTGTTTTATGGCCTATCAGCCTTTGTCGGCTATGTAAGGCCATTAAGCACGAAAATCACTAGAACAGTTAAGAGTGAATGCAAATCAAGTCAAGGTGTCCCTAGTTATTCGCCTCGTACAATCGCGTAGGGAGACGCAGTGGGTCTATTCTCACCCCCAACCCCCATCGGGCTGCTCAAGGGGAAGAATGTACGTGTGTCAGTTGGTATTCTTGGGAGAGAGCTGTCACTAGTGTCAGACGTCCATGCAGTGTCTCATCATTTGAACTGTTGCAAGGTCTGGAAAGGAGGGACGAAGAAACTGAATAGAAAAAATTAAGTGTCGTCAAAAGCAGCTGCAGGAGAACGCCTTGTTCATACAAATGCCCGGTGAAGCTATGCCTGGCCAGGACTGATAGAAAGGACTCCCACAGACATTTTTCATTCCCTTTATTAAACAAAGGCTTTTTTCCTACCTCCTATTGACCCCCTGTGCCGTAGATCAGGGGCGCGTTGCTTACGCTAGGAACCTTGCAAGGAATTGGCCGGTGTCAACGTGATGAAAGCAAGTGTAAAAAGTCATGTTGACATCGGTCCATTACTTGCAAACTAGGTAGGCCAAGCAACGTGCCCCAGCTGCTCTCCGGGAGATGGAACGAGGACGTAGTAGTTCTCGGGAATCAAACCGTTTTTAAAACAAAATGGTTTTTATTTATTTATCGGACTTTCATTCAAGATGTGTATGTGTGTGTGCGCGCGCGCGCTTATATCATGTGTGCGTATACCTATGTGTCACTCGACCTTACCTCATTTCGAGATATGTTAATAGTGTGATGTTGATACAATGATAGATTTGGAAAATGCATCCCATTGTTTGTACCACAATGTCGTGTTTTGTGAAATTCTGTCATTTTGTGAGCTTGTTCAGCTAAAATAGCACCTTATCCTACCAACACTGCAATGGGGAAAAAATTCTGAACTTTAAAACCGTTTTTCTCACAATGTCATACCGGCAGGTACCATGCATTCTGACCAAAAACGAATTACTGCTGCCGTTGATGTAGAAAAATATGAAGGAACCAATCCCGTAGGGTGACACGGTGGGTCTATTCTGACCCCCAACCCACAGGGGGACGGATGGTTGGAATTTCCGGACCTGTCGGTCATGTACGCCAAGGTCCGCCGCACGCACAACACTGGAGCATTGCACGAAACAAAGGCAAATGTTAGAGCGTATTTTCCTTACACAGGCCAGGCCAGGCCAGTGTATAAGGAACATGCACACTTAAATTTGGACTTATTTCGTGCAATACTCCAGTGTTGCCTGGAAGGGCTTGCCGCAGGCGTATGGATGGTTGGATGGATGATGTTTTACGGCCTATTATTAACCTTTGAAGGTTCTGTAAGGCCACTAAGCACGAAAATCACTAGAGCAGTTTAGAGTAAACGCAATTCAAGTCACGGTGTCCCAAGTTATTCGCCTCTTACGAATCGCGTAGGGAGACGTGGTGGGTCAATTCTTACCCCGAACCCACAGGGGGAACCGCAGTCGTGTGGGATGCTACACACGGCTGCTGACGCTGGCCACTCCCCTCATCAGCTGGAACCCATGGTCAAGGAGCTCTTGGAGTCTATTCCAGTGGCTCGACCATGGGCGGCCCCAAGCATCGCAAAACGCCACTGGGGAGTGTCCACTAGTTGCTGTTGGCATTTGTGGTGCACGATTACCATCTGGCTTGCATAAGTCATGCCAGATTCAATTTTATTGAGAAATGTTTACTCTGTGTGGCGCCCATCTTTCGCATTGTAGTATGGACGTCATGAACGTGTTTAAGTCTCTTCAACTCTTCTGGGGTCACTGTAACTGGTCCTTCCTGCAAGTACGTCGTATACCCTTTTCATTCGATGAACAACTTGAAAATGAAACGTGCGCATTTTCATCCTGCCATGTGCTTTCATTGTCTTAATCTTTTTATACCAGTGTCTTCATTCTAACAAAAGAACTCACACAGCATTGTGAACTTTAGAAATGGAGGTTGCCATGACCTGAGCTTAAAATATAGAAATGGGGTTTGCCATTACCCCCGATTTTGAAATTTAGAAATGGAGGTTGCCATGACCTGAATTTGAAAATTGAAATGGGGGTTGCCATGACCTAAGCTTGAAATTTAAATATGGAGGTTGCCATGACCCAAGTTTGGAATTTAGAAATGGAAGTTGCCATGACCTGAGCTTGTAATTTAGAAATGGAAGTTGCCATGACCTGAGCTTGAAATTTAGAAATGGAGATTACCATGACCTGAGCTTGAAATTTAGAAATGGAGGTCGCTATGACCTGAGCTTGAAATTTAGAAATGGAGGTTGCCATGATCTGAGCTTGTAATTTAGAAATGGAGGTTGCAATGACCTGAGTTATATCATTTTGGACCGGTTGACCCAGACTGTCCAGCCACATTTTAAAACTAATCATATAATATGTCAAAAACAAGCAATTACGGGAGACGAAGGGAAAACTTCCTATTAAAATTCTGCACACAAACTCGTAAATCATTCACTTACCAAAGACAAACACTGAAAAATGCGTGCGTGAGTCGCTTTGTGGAACGTTGGCTTGATGAACATTGCTGACAGACACCACAAAACTATCAAAAGGCGCAAAAACGAAGAAATTTATCACTCTCTACGAGGTATCTCAATCCCTTTCCTACATTTTAAACGAGTTGAAGAGCTTGAAACGTCACGTCCAGGCCAATGCTCGGAGATTTCCGTGAAAAACGAAAGTTGCCGAACAGGTGATTTGGAGTGCTCTTTGTTCAGCAATTTTTTTTAATTTTTTTTTTATTTTTTATTTTGACATATCTATCTAAATTTTTATTCATGCAGAATACATTTAAACGTGCATAAACGATGTCTATGGCAAAGAAAACATTTTCTTAGCGTCTATCAACACAACATGGGGCGCAGAAGATTAACAAATGAAGCGCTGCACTACATCTGTAGGTGCTCGGAAGAGGCAAAGAGCGCTCAATTCTCACCCCAACCCTAGAAAGTTCCAGGTGGGAAAGAATACATCAATTTAGGCAAGTTGTCTAAACGCAGCCGCCAGGATCAGGGGCGGGGAAAACCCCTCGGCTTTGGGTCACGGGCAGCCTCACGCTTGGCCGACGATGTGATCGCGAACGCGTTGCCCCTCACAATTGACAGCGAGATTCTCTGGAAAAGGAACTGTGTCTGGCGTGGGTCATCTGTCGACAGTGCAATCCGTTGGCCGATCTCTCGGATGAGTTCCGTTGCTGCCGGTCCGACTACTCCGGTTGTTTCAACAGCAAACGGGACGAAGTGGTACCTTTCCGAGATAGAGGCGTACTTCCTCCTCTTCGAACCTTCGGCTGTCCGGCAGGCGTTCCCTGGGTCGATAGCAGAATCTGTCATTGAAGACGGCGCGAAAGAGTCAGAGCAGGTGGCGTCCCAAACAAGTGACTTGCCGTTCTTAAATGGGAAGACAGTCATGCCGTGACATAAAGAAGCGTCACTCCTGTATCTTGTATAGTAAAAAAAGCAGGACGAGATTTTGCTTACGTCACCGATATTTTTTACGTCACGAGTATTTTTTGCTTACTTCCCTTGTTTTGGGTTGGATGTAATTATAGTAGCATGAGTGGATGGCATAATCTCTCCAAGCATTGATTTCGCCTGCCATCCAACCAAAAACAAGGGACGCAACTCTAACTCTCGTCCTGCGTAAAATCGCGGAGTGAAGCTTATATATGTCTATGTTCTTTGCTTTGACCGAGTGATACATATCTGTACATGTATCAATAAATTTACTAAACTGTTGTTGCTGCTGCTGCTGTCATCCTTATCCTCTTCCTTTACATGTTTGCTGTCGGATTTACTGAGGAAAAAAAACTAATTTGCCATTGTAACTGTTTTTCCTGCCATTGGGTGGTGATGCTACCTCTGCATTGTCCAAGTAAGATTTCACAACAGTGAATCCAAAGGGGTGTTTATCTCAAGACCTCATGATGTGCACCCCTGGTCACAAGAGCACCAACCAATACTTGACATGTGACAATTGTTGGAACTGGACATCAAGCCACAAGGAACACGAAGGTCAAGGGCATGTTTGTTAGGCAAGTAACTCGCCTCGATGGCTAGTCGAGGGCGAGCAAGAAGCACCAAGGCTAATGAGCGAGAAATGTAGGCCTCAAGATTCTCTCGAGATTCTACGCCTAACAAACACTCCCCAAGATCACCAGTCAAAGGACAATGCCATTTGCCACCACTATTCCACATTCTCTTACCTCTGGTTGTTTCATGCATCTACATGTGAAGTCATAAGGGAAAAAAAGGAAGGGCAAAGCCCATACGACTCACATGCTTGACCTTGACCTTTATATGACCTTGACCTTCAGGTGACCTTCAAGGTCAAGGTCAAACAACTAAACCTACCAATGACATCATACACAAAGAAATGCTTTACACATTTTGCCTACCAAAATACATGTGACCTTGACCCAAGGTCAAGGTCATCCAAGGTCATGCAACACAAAGCTGTTAATTCAAGACATAGGAAGCACAATGGTGCTTATTGGCACTTTCTACCATGAGATATGGTCACTTTTAGTGGTTCACTACCCCATTTTGGTCACATTTCATAAGGGTCAAAGTGACCTTGACCTTGATGATATGTGACCAAATGTGTCTCATGATGAAAGTATAACATGTGCCCCACATAATTATTAAGTTTGAAACAGTTATCTTCCATAGTTCAGGGTCAAGGTCACTTCAAAATATGTATACAATCCAACTTTGAAGAGCTCCTGTGACCTTGACCTTGAAGCAAGGTCAACCAAACTGGTATCAAAAGATAGGGCTTACTTTGACCTATATACCATATATAGGTCAGGTATCCAATATCAAAAACTTCAGAGAAAATTGAGAAAATGTGAAAAATGACTGTTTTTTAGACAACATTTATGGCCCCTGCGACCTTGACCTTGAAGCAAGGACAAGTCACTATGTATGTTTTTTGAGGCCTTGTCATCATACACCATCATGCCACATTTGGTATTGATAGACTTAATAGTCTCCGAGAAAAATCCAACGTTAAGTTTTCGGACGCCGGACGCCGGACGCCCGGACGGACGAAAAGGGTGAGTACATAGACTGACTTTTGCTTCGCATGTGAGTCAAAAAAGGTTGTGGTTACTCCAACTTGACCGACCATATTTTTTCTGCTGACTCCCCAAGATCACCAGTCAAAGGACAATGCCATTTGCCACCACTATTCCACATTCTCTTACCTCTGGTTGTTTTATGCATCTACATGTGAAGTCATAAGGGAACAAGAAGGCAAAGCCCATACGACTCACATGCTTGACCTTGACCTTTATATGACCTTGACCTTCAGGTGACCTTCAAGGTCAAGGTCAAACAACTAAACCTACCAATGACATCATACACAAAGAAATGCTTTACACATTTTTCCTACCAAAATACATGTGACCTTGACCCAAGGTCAAGGTCATCCAAGGTCATGCAACACAAAGCTGTTAATTCAAGACATAGGAAGCACAATGGTGCTTATTGGCACTTTCTACCATAGATATAGTCACTTTTAGTGGTTCACTACCCCATTTTGGTCACATTTCATAAGGGTCAAAGTGACCTTGACCTTGATGATATGTGACCAAATGTGTCTCATGATGAAAGTATAACATGTGCCCCACATAATTATTAAGTTTGAAACAGTTATCTTCCATAGTTCAGGGTCAAGGTCACTTCAAAATATGTATACAATCCAACTTTGAAGAGCTCCTGTGACATTGACCTTGAAGCAAGGTCAACCAAACTGGTATCAAAAGATAGGGCTTGCTTTGACCTATATACCACTTGTAGCTAAGGTCGCCATTCTCAATAACGTGGGAGAAATTTGGGAAAATGTGAAAAATGACTGTTTTTGAGACCACATTTATGGCTCCTGTGACCTTGACCTTGAAGCAAGGTCAAGTCACTATGTATGTTTTTTGAGGCCTTGTCATCATACACCATCATGCCACATTTGGTGTTGATAGACTTAATAGTCTGCGAGAAAAATCCAACGTTAAAGTTTTCGGACGCCCGGACGGACGGACGGACGGACGGACGGACGGACGGACGACACGGCTGAGTACATAGACTCACTTTTGCTTCGCATGTGAGTCAAAAAAAGGTTGTGGTTACTCCAACTTGACCGACCATATTTTTTCTGTTGACCGTCTCATCTTCCCTGCCCTAAGAACTGTATAAAAAATGTTTACATCAACAGTGAAAAAAGTTAGGCTTAAGTTCAATCTGGCCTCTTCAGGCTGAACTACCAACCCTATTTTTTCTGCCTTGTTACTGTAACCACAACCTTTTTGGGGGGTCTCTTACAGGATGGGTACTGCTTGTGTTACAGAATAATCTAACTCCCATGTTGGATCAACTGAGTACCTTTAATGAACTCCAATCAATTAACATAAGTACAAGTCTGTTTACATAGCAAGCATAAGCCAATAATCAGCAGAACATATTCAACTATTTACTTAATACTACTATGTGCAGCATTTCCAGGATTTCTCTTGTACGTTATCACATCAAAGTGTAACAGCTGTCCACAAAACATGTGTGTCACACAGAGACCAAGGGATTGATGATAAACAAATGAAAAGGAAGCATGCATTTTTTAAACTGTATATCATTAAATTATCATAAGTATGTAAATTGCTACCCGAAATCATTATATCTATAAATGCTCAACTTACCAGACCCCCAATAGAGCAAAAATCTCGTTTTCAGAGTAAGCAACAAGCCCAATTTTGAATAATAATAGTGAACACACACACACAATAAAGAAGAAGAAGAAGAAGAAGAAGAAGAAGAAGAAGAAGAAGAAGAAGAAGAAGAAGAAGAGGAGGAGGAGGAGGAGGTGCAGGAGGAGGAGGACTACCCCAACCCATGGACTGCCTGTTCTTCATTGTACCTTTGCTGGTAAATCAGGGAAAATGAGAAGGGGGAAGAAGAGGGAGCAGGCAGGACTATGAAGAGTGAGGGGGAGGAAGAGGAGCTGAAGATTATGTAATTCAGCAACTGAAACTGCATAAAAAGTTAAAAAGCACCAAAATAACTTACATGTACATGTACTTGCACCAAATAGGATCCAATCTTTATGAAATATGGAAAAACCTCACTGCAATGTCAATGAGATGAAACAATTATGCCTGCCCAACTCCCTTTCCTAACAAGGCAAAAACTTTTTGAAATCAATTGTGTGTAATAACTGTTTATGCTTCCATGCAGTAAATTATGGACATCTAGCATACTCGTCTATGAGTCAATTCCATTGCTAAAAAAAGATTTCATACCCAGAAAAACAAAAATGTTTTGGCAACTTCTGTCCCAATTTTTTTTAATGAAGTGAAACTAAAATTGATGCACTTGCTACATTAGAAACAATTTATCATCATGTTCACTCATCAAGTGAGATATTCATTTACTCACAACCTGGGCAGATTCATATTTAAACAGATCTTTTTACAAAATTACAGCCTCACAAAAAGATAGAACTTACAAGACACAACATATGTCATTAACTATAGTCATCAAATGCACAGACACTACTTTTAACAATACACCCTGCACTTAGCAATGTATTGTGTCTTTCACCCAAGCTGAATGAGCAGGAGTCTTGACCCCAGGTCATTGGAGAGTGTGGTCAGTACTGGTCCCCCTCATTGCTTGCCATTGCCATTGATGGGCCTCTTCTTGAAGGCCTCGGTCTGGCGGTAGGTCTTGATGCCAGGTCGGTTCATCACCTGGAACAGAGCAGATTGGTCTGAGATGCACTGCATCCTATGACCAGGACACCAGTCTAAGGCTAAAGACACTCTGCCGATCTTCAGTCATGAGAACCACTGTTACAGACTTATCAGGCCAACAACAAAAATTGTTTGTTTCTGGTCAACTGAGCAACATCAAATGTTGTCGCTGACTCTTCACTTTTTGTCACTGCACGGGCACACATACGCGCTCGCGCGCACATGCACACACACACACACAAATAGTGCACATCCAAAATGGGAAATACCTTTGCTAGAGTTGATAACAATTTCAGTTAAATGTTTAATTATGCAGTCAAAACCTCATTTTTATATAGTTGAATCTATCACACAGCATCCTTTCCCTGAAAAAAAAATCCTCCAGGTTTATGTACCCTACTTTTTTCATTTTTGGTAATGTTACCAGAAACAAATTTTTTTTTTGCCCTCCTGTTCTTCATCTGCCCTATTTTTGCCGTCCTATATCTACAACCCATCAGGCTTTTCTATCCTGTTTGGAATACCTCCCAGCTCAGCATTTCCAAGTCCTTCAGGTGTTCACTTATGAGCATACACCAACAAGCCATAATGCATCCTGCTGTAAACAAAGGCTCAAGAGCAAACTGCATTTGCAGTAACAGCAGTTAGAGTCACAAATGCATGCCCATCTTGCAGAAATGTCAACTCACACACTTGCACAGAAAGACCAAACTCATTTCACTCACAAAACATTTTGCAGTTTTCAGCTGTAAACCTGGTCTGTCAAGATGATCAGAACCTATACCAGCAAATCATCATCCAAAAAGGTTTTTTTCCACAAATAACTGGGAATTACTTTTTTTCTTTTTTGGGGGGCTGGGTGAGTGGTGGTGGGTGCAGTGTTGAAGTTTTCATTTCTCATGTTCAGCTGTTTAGATGTTAATCTTCCAAGGTGAGTCAAATGTCAAAGTCCTGGGAAAACCATTTCTAAAGAATATGAATACAATTAGGTTTTAGTCTCCACTGAATGGCTGTCCAAGGGGCCAGCCCAGGGAACAAAACTATGCATTCATGTTTTCAGGTCATCATGTTATACTTGAGAGCAACATAATATGTCCAGAACTGCTCAGTGTTCTCCTCAATAGCTACCACCTCTGTTCAACTGGGCTTTGAGGACCTACTTCAGTAACAAGG
>JAWQFJ010029907.1:5000-11161 GCA_034096865.1 Theodoxus fluviatilis | reverse complement strand
AAAGCAGAGAAATGTGTGCTTCGTCAATACTGCTCTAACGTTTAAAGCAGAGAAATGTGTGCTTCGTCAATGCTGCTCTAACGTTTAAAGATTCCCCGGACAATAATTATGTGACCTAACCGGGCACAAGGTACATAGGGTTCCTGGAGCCAAACGCCTCAAAACGCAAGAAAGGTGTCTGATATGATTTTCGTCGAAATTGAGTTTGGTGTTTTTTTTCGATTCTGGGATCATTTTGCTGTCATCACCGAGAGTTTTTGAAGATATATTCAGCCTATAAAGTGGTTTAATTCACGATTTTAGTGAAATGTTTACAATTATGCGCTGTCTGAAGAGCACCGATCGTGTCTGGATTAAAACGAAGATTCGAATCTCTCACGGTTTCCTAACTGCTGCATATTACGTGATTTAGAAATCTTCAGACTCGTCTATGCTTGCTCCACTCACTCACATTCAATCCTATTGTAAAACAAATTTGTGAAACGCATTTGATCCTCGTTGTTTTGAACTTTCCACGCTCAAGCAGCATCTGACAACTTCAACGGCCTTGTTCCCAAAACGACTACTTTGCGGGTTGTCGACCACAGTCTGCAATACCTTCATTTTGAATTATCCGATTTCTATCATTTGTGCACTTATTCAAAACCCTGGTTATGTAGTTTTTTGTGATACTAATTACCCACAATTTTCAATTCCGACTGTATGTAGCTCTTGCTGGATCAGGTCATATTATTATAGTTTATCACTGGGACGGATAAAGACCTATTGGGAGAGATTGAAGCTCCGTTAGTTGACCGTTGAGTGCTTTTTGTTCAGAGGTTGAGAATCTCGATAAGACAAATCCAAGGACCGGCATCATTCATGAAGCACATAGTCTTTTCCCAAGCTTTGGTCCAATAGATTAACAAGATATATGACTATGTAGACTTCATATATTCTTCGATAAAAACCACGAAAAGGTATCTCAATCGATAAGAGATATGTGCAGAAAGACATCAGTTTGATAGTGTCGAGCAGGAAACCAGTTATTTTACATCTTGCTGTTGTTGATCTACACGCTCAAGTTGGAACCCCCAATCGGATGCCTAAATGAGACGAAGAAGCAAGTCTTCTTTTTCCAACACAATGATGTGACGTCCGCCAGGGTTCTGAAAACTTACCCGGTCGGGGTCAGCGGACTGTATTCACAGAACACCGGGACAGCCGTCCTGCAATGACAGCAGCGGGAGGTTCTGCTATGCCGGAGCTCCGTGGTTTTCCAGGCTAAATAGGACCGAGTGACGAATAGACAGAGAGGTGTCACGATAGGTCAGGAAAAGTGAGACGGATGGAATGGCAAGCAAGTCGGCAACGCGGTTGACATCCCGTTATGTCACGCGTCGCACTACGGTTAAATACCAGCACTTCGCTCTGCATAGACATTCCCGGGGACGTTCAGGAATAATGGATGAAATCAGATGGGATTGGTGGGGTTGTGCGGTCTATCAGTCTTTGTACAGAGAGTGCGTCTGGCAGACACAAAACACGTCCAATCAGTTTTAGCAATTCGTCCAAACTATTTTATTCCAAAACACATTTATACGATTGCCAAGCTATTTCATCATAAATCATCGACGTTCCGATACACAAATCATAAACCCTCCCCTACTTTAAATCTGTAGTTCACTTATGAAATGGCTATTAGATGGGAAAGGGGCACCATAGGCGGCTATATGCAGGAGTCCATGGCTTGGGCCTGGTGGACACCGGCCCATGGTCAGCGGTCTGCAGTGTGTTGAGGGTGGCGTCCGCTGCTTGGCCTTGGCCCGTGTAGGTCAGTTGGGACGGCTGGCGTCTCTTGCGCTGAATACAGCAGGAAACATGAACTCTAGTTACAGAGCGTTATACGTGCGCAGATCTCGAGCTGCGGTCATGCATGAGCATTACTCCCCACTCACCTGGCTGGAAATGATATTGCTCGTATCAGTTTGAACGAATTGCTCAAACTGATTGGACGTGTTTTGTGTCTGCCAGGTAATTATCTATATTTTATCATTTGTATGAGGGAAAATGGAAGAATTTATAACGGAAGAATAGTAACGCGAAATAAGTATTGTATTATTCTTATATTATTATTATCCCTCCAGGTTGACTGGAGGTCCTCACAGCTTTATCCCTCCAGGTTTACTGGAGGTCCTCACAGCTGTCTGTCTGTGTGTCTGTCTGTGTGTCTGTCTGTCTGTCTGTCTGTCTGGCTGGCTGGCTGGCTGGCTGTCTGTCTGTCTGTCCGTCCGTCCGTCCGTCCGTCCGTCTGTCTGTTAGTCCCGACTTAACGGCTGATATCTCAAACATTACTGGTCGGATTTCCTTGACATTTTGCACACTTACTGGAAGTTAGGTCCGATTGAATGTATCAAATTTTCAGAATCGAGGTTTGAAAAGAAAGTAACTCTTTTAGGTAGTAAACTCGAAAACACCCCCCTAAAATGTCAGTTGACGGAATGGCGATATTTCGCCTTTTCCTTCACTCCCGTCGCCAGCAGCGTTTCTCCCACGCTGTACAAGCGCTCACCAATTACATAAATAGTTTTCGTGATCCTCCCCAGAAAAAAAAATCGCCTTTGCTTAAACAATACCGTTTTATAGTCAAAATTTTCCATCCGCGCAGCCGGTCGGTCCAACTCTTCAAACAGCCACTCCGTCTGAGCGCAACACTACCAAGTTCTGTTCGCGTGGCCTAATGGCAGTGAATCGATATTAAACTTGGCAGAAATAGACCTTGAGTATCCTAAACTGTACAAGACCACTCAAATTTCATGAACTTTCATCCATTTTTCTACAATTTACAGTGCAAAATACGAACTGAGGGGGTTTACGGAAAAGAACGCTATAACTGCTTTAAAAACACTTAGTCATGTCAGTTCCCGAATGGCTCATCTGGTAGAGCGTTGGACAATTGTAATGTTAGGTCATGCATGAACGGGTTCTAATCCGTGGTACAACTTTTTCCCCCTCTTTTTTCGAGAGGTTGCGGGTTCGAATCCGACCATTTTTGTGTTTTTGGGGTGTGTTTTTTCCCCCTCTTTTCTCGAGAGGTTGCGGGTTCGAACACGATCCTTTTTTAATGCCAAAACCTGAAGGTTCAGCGCCAGCGGTTTTTATCTGTCTGTCTGTCTGTGTGTCTGTCTGTCTGTGTGTCTGTCTGTGTGTCTGTCTGTCAGTCCCAACTTAACGGCTGATATCTCAAAAACTACTAGATGGATTTCCTTGACATTTTGCACACTTACTGGAAGTTAGGTCCGATTGAATGTATCACATTTCCAGAATCGAGGTTTGAAAAAAGTGACTTTTTAACGTGTTAGTGTTGCAAGAAGGCAAGGGACGGAAATCTGTCCCGACTCAAGGTCAGTTTTGGCATGTGTGACGTGATCAGTTGACGTCGAATAACGTGACGTAATTTCGAGGAGATTGGACATTGGATTAGCTCACTTGGTACCGCGTCAAATATTTTTTTGTCCCTGGGACATGCTTGGTTGTAGGGGATGCGCGTACGGGTTTGAATCCGCACAGAAGCTTTTTTTTAATGTGTGTATGGTATGAGAGAGAGAGAGAGAGAGAGAGAGAGAGAGAGAGAGAGAGAGAGAGAGAGAGAGAGAGAGAGAGCCACCCCACCCGTTGTTGTACACGTGAGAGGTTGTGGGTTCGAACCCGATCTTTTTTAAAATTTTTTTTATGCCAAAACCTGGAGGTTCAGCGCCAGCGGTTTTTAGTTTATCCCTCCAGGTTTACTGGAGGTCCTCACAGCTTTATGGATTAGCTCACTCGGTACGCGCGTCGAATATTTTTGTGTCACTGGGACATGCTTGGTTGTAGGGAATGCGCGTACGGGTTCGAATCCGCACAGAAGCTTCTTTTTTTATGTGTGTATGGTATTCAAGAGAGAGAGAGAGAGCCACCCCACCCGTTGTTGTACACGTGAGAGGTTGCGGGTTCGAATCTTACTTTTTTCCACTTCTTTTCTCGAGAGGTTGCGGGTTCGAACCCGATCTTTTTTCTTTTTTTAATGCCAAAACCTGGAGGTTCAGCGCCAGCGGTTTATATTATTAATGTAGTAAACTTGTTGTTGATGATATGTGTATCGGAACGTCGGTGGGTTATGATAAAATAACTTGGCAATCGTATAAATGTGTTTTGGAATAAAATAGTTTGGACGAATTGCTAAAACTGATTGGACGTGTTTTGTGTCTGCCAGACGCACCCTCTCTGACTGTCCCTGGCCTACATTTTGGAGGCTCGTACGATTGCCCTGCACCAAGATGGAGGACAAGCAGATAGCAGCCCTGGCCGACGCGTGCCGTGCGCCACAGCAGATGAAGATTGCCGTCGCTACCTTGATGGCGATCGCCGACGCCGCTACTCTCAGCGACCACGAACTGACGGCGGCGCTCACAGAGGGCATCATGAAGCTGACCGACGAAACCACCTTAACTCGAGTACTCAAACTACTGTCGGCGAACAAGAAAGACAAGAAAACTTCTCCTAGACAA
Source organism: Theodoxus fluviatilis (assembly GCA_034096865.1). Lineage (NCBI taxonomy): Eukaryota > Metazoa > Mollusca > Gastropoda > Cycloneritida > Neritidae > Theodoxus > Theodoxus fluviatilis. Next base: position 6,635 of record JAWQFJ010029907.1, on the reverse strand, counting down.
GACAAGCCAACGTCGGTAACTGTCCGCCAGGAACTGAAAATCGCATTCAGCAACTACAACAGTCTGAACAGACAGATCGAGTCAGCAAGTCAGCGAGGCTATTCAGACGCTGAAATAAGAGAAGCACTGGTCAGCGCGATGCCGGTGAATCTGCCAGTAAGAAACTACTTGGAGGTAGCTACACTCGACCTGAAACATGCCGCTTGATCCAACAACACTTCAAGGAGCCATCAGCGATGAACTTTTTGCCACCTTAATTAATGTTTCACAGGCGGCGGACGAGAACGCTATCACATTCATGATGAGATTGCTGGATAAGAGAGAGCAGATCAAGCTGGCGGCGAAACAGTCTAAGGAAGCCAGCTACCCTGACACGCTGATCGACGCCACCTATCGCAAGTCTCTCGCCACGGGGCTGGCGGATGTTGAACTGAGAATAACAGTCAAACATCTCATGGAACGGAATGCTACCGACTATGAGATCATGGCCGAAATCAACAAGATGATGGCGTCGTTACAGGAGAGAGCAACGAAGCACTGCGACGCACTTAAGGCACAACAGCAGCATGACGCCGCTGACCGGACAGAACAGAAGAAGGCTGTCAGAAGAGACGGCAGCACTTCTAGAACATCTCTACACGAAAGTACAAGAGCTAGAAGCTGTAGGCCTATTATATAGGCGATGTAAGGCCGTAAGACTACGAAAATAACTAGAGATCGTTAGTGGAAAGAGCAAGTGCAGTTACGACTGCCCTAATTATTTGCCTCCAAAGAATCGAATAGAAAACGTAGTGGATCTGTTCTTTCCGTCAATCCACAGAGGGCGAATGGTGCATACAGTTATTTGATAGCGATCACTTCTGTTCGTGTACTCCTTCCAAGTCCTCTGTGTTCGTCTCCATGGGTGTTCTCCACTCCAAAACCTGCAGCCACGAGCTAGGTAGGCAATATCTTACGTATTAAAAGGTTTGAAAAAATATGCAGAAAAGAAATATGGGACACGGATACTTCAACTCAAATAACAACAGGAGCGAGAGAGAGAGAGAGAGAAAGAGAGAGAGAGAGAGAGAGAGAGAGAGAGAGAGAGAGAGAGAGAGAGAGAGAGAGAGAGAGAGAGAGAGAAAGAAAGAAAGAGAATATCCTAAATGAAGAGCTTTTACTTTTTACGATCTACGAGGTAAATACAGCATGAACAAATGAAAACTTATACATCCGATTAAATAAAGAGTGTCAGAAGTGTGCGATAGTGTTTATTGCTCAATTGAAAATTTCCGTGGAGCAGTCATCATCATAGCGCCCACTTCTGACACAATGTTTAAGTGAGCATGTGCGCTTCCATGTGCTAGTGAGTTTTTGCTTGTGAGAGCTCGAGCCTGTGTGCGTGTTTGTTTATTTGCTTGTGTGTGTGTGTGTGTGTGTGTGTGTGTGTGTGTGTGTGTGTGTGTGTGTGTGTGTGTGTGTGTGTGTGTGTGTGTGTTGTGTGTACGTGTGCGCGCAGAATGTGTGTGTGTTGTGTGTACGTGTGCGCGCAGAATGTAAAAGGAACTGCATGATATGAAATGGAACTGACTGGAAAGGGAACGACTGTCAGTCTTTCAGACATTTTCATGTTGGAGTATATTCGACCATTCACAA
>JAWQFJ010029906.1:0-16432 GCA_034096865.1 Theodoxus fluviatilis | reverse complement strand
AGAAAATTACCTCGGCGGTGGTAGCGGAATGCAGATGGTTCTTTGGACTGGCTTGGTGTTGTAGCGTTTTGATTTGTTATTGTGTGGGTGGAGGTTCGTAACGTTGATTGTTCCATTGGTTGCTTGTAGTGGTTTGGGTGTTGTGATAATGTGAGCAAATTATTTGGAGCTTGTAGAGATTTTTTCTTTATCTGGTTAATATTGTGATGAGGTGGATGGGTGTGTTGTGTTTGGTTTTTGTGTAAGCGAAGTATGGGTGATGTAATTTGGTTCTTTGGTTGGTTGGTATGTGATATGCGCAAGGCGTTTGAAATCTCCAGCAAATGTGAAAATTACTTCATAGGAATTAAGGGGCCTGTATATTTGGCGGAGTTTGGTAGAGTGAGGTACGTGGAACAAATAAGGAAGAAAGGTCACATGCGTAGGAGCACATACGACACGGATGATCGGTAGACGAAAAATCACTCCTACGGAAATCAAAGGTGTTGCTTACTGAAATGTATGTGCAGAAGATGATGCTCATGTGGTGGGTACTTAGATGTTGTGTTGTAGAAGGCTAACTAATCTTGTATATAATAAGTTGATAAGGAAGAAGAACTAATGGTTGGCTGTTAGGATTATTATGGGATAAGGTGAGAGTCTACTTTAAGTTATTATTGGCTTGTGTGCTTGACCAAAACATTGGTGGGGTGGGACTTTGTTTTTATGATTGTGATGGGTGTTCAGTTTTCGATTTTTGTAGGTGATGGGTTTTAAGGGTGCTAACTCGGGGGGGTGGGGTGGGGTGGTGGCACGGGTGTGTCTAATAGTTATGTTGTGTAAGTTCCGGTGAGGTGTTAATTATTTGGACGCTATAGGTCTTGACAGGACCGCGGGTTTGTGTCGATGGCGAAAACCTCGGTTGTTGTTATTATTGAGCCTGTGGTCCAATGAGGCGTCTTCGAACGTATCATGTAGGTTTTGTCTCTTAAATGTTGCACAGGATCGGTTAGCTGTTCTAGCACCCGTCTTTAGTCAGTGTTTAAGTAGGACAATCTATCGTTTTGCTATGTCCTCCTGGGGTTTTATCTTCGTATTGGTGTTGAATAAATACTTCGAGCTTTGTCTGATATGCCCGTAGGTTTTTTTTTATTCATTGTGCCATGGAGGGCTGATTTCTCCGAAATGGCTTAACCCAAATCTGGAGAGGTGCGTCCTGCCACTTAGGTAAATGGAATGCATGTGGCAAAGCTTGGTAAGAGGCAGTTTAAGTCCACTCGTCATATTAGTATGTCTGTGCAACTAGGTCTAATGGATGTTTTCCCGAGTTGTAATAGCCACTAGGTACACTATGTGCCAAAATGTGCATCTAATAGTCGTTACTCGAACTGTGTAAAGCCCTATGGCATGTTCAGCACTTTGTATTTTTGAACATAAATGTATGGAGGAGATAGTAGAAGTTTCCTTGGTGGAATAGCCACACTGTGCTAATTTTACTAGCAAGGCTAGATGTTTAAGGTTCATGTTTTATTTTTTTTGCACGTACTAGGGTCGATGTGACTGTGGTATTGTCAAAGCCATTATGTCTTTGAACTTGGCTAAATACTAGGTGCGTTGGTTTGTGAGGTACGTGGAAACGATCATCCGACGGTTTAAACATAAAACAAAAAAAAAAATGCAATTCGAGGATATTATCTGTCAGTTTGTATTACGATTGTCTGGGGTTGAAGTCTCACCTGCGGTTCATGTATGGGTAAACATTCTGGCTTGTACAGTAACGCGCTGCAAAATTCGAAGTTTGAGAACGTTCCTTTCAGGAATGTTCGATAAAGTAGCCATATCGTATCAACAGAGGGCAACAGACATGACAAAAAATTATAGTCTTCCTATCAAGGTGAAGCCGATGTCTATGCGGCTATAGGTATCGAGTTAGCTACGCTCCTTACGTTTAAAGCCCTAGTGTGAACGAATTCTTGAGAACTGGAGTGTTTTTTGTTACGATCACAGTAGGGAGAATCTATCGTTTGCGTACAGGTGTGACGTTAGGTTTTCGTGAGTACCATCTGTAGGAACTTACGTTTGCCTATAAGTACCATGTGAAGGGCACTTTACACAAGATATCGTACACGTTCGGCTAGTGACCTGGTGGACCCGTAACACCAGGAATCTTACGTTCAGTGACGGTGGCTACTGACACAGGAACTACGTGATTATGTCAGTGACGGGGGACTTACACAGGAATAGTAGCGCTTCAGGCTAGTGACGTGGCTTTACACTGAGGATGACGTATCGTTTGTCGGTCCTCTAGTGCACGTGGCTTACACAGGAACTACGTTGCAGTGACGTGGCTTACACAAGCTGCAGCCTCTTGCATCTGGAAAACAGCTCGCCCGCCCAGGAACGGAGTTCTCCGTGCTAAGCACTCTGCCAGCAACTATGGTCGGCGTTGCCCCAGTTTCCCCGCCCCCCCCCCCACCCCCCACCACCCCCCACCCCCACCCCCACTCCACCCCTGGACACTTAAAGGCGTCCCAGTACGCACATCTAAGCCCAGGGATTCTTCTTCGTTACTGGGAGAAAGATAGTTTTAAGCCATCTGCCTGTTCAGGAGGGTGAGTGTTCCTGAGTGTTCGGTGTGCTCGGCTCCTGAACAGTCCTTCTCGAGTTCGGTGCATGCATGCACACACACACACACACACACACACACACACACACACACACACACACACACACACACACACAGCTCCAACCATCGCATTCACGCTAAGAGGATACATCTATGTTTTCGTGTTTGTATGCTCTCGTCTGAGATCTGCCAATCAGGTAAGAAGTGACAGAAGCAAACCATTCTTAATGCAAGTAGAAGCTAATGCGCAAAAACAGCGTTCAGCCTTACCCGGTAAAAGCGAATAGCAATCACCGACAATCTATTCTAGGACGGCCACTCAATTCTGTTGTACCTCATTTGGAGCTAGCGAATGTTTTGCTGTAGCCTGGAACGGCAAATGGCTTGCGAACCAAGCTGGCTCAGCGCATTCGACCGTGAACTAAGTCGGCTCAGTAAATACCATCGCAAGCGAGCTAATGAACACGTGACTGAACAAGGAGGCGTAGGCCGCTAACATGTTCTGGCATTCTCTGTCCCAGTTCAAAGTTGGTCTCCGCGTGGCGATGTGGATGGCCTCTCCATCGCCACGCTCCAGCTCAGAATTCTGGCATCCTTCTTCTCGAAGTGATGTTCTTACTTCTGCTGATGGGCTTCCACTGGAAGGAAAACGAATTTCCATCGTTCTCCTTGAAGGGTGGCCTCTGTGTCTTGTCCGTTTCCCTTATCCTCCTGTGGGTTTGGGGTTGGGGGTTGGGCGTTGGGGTTGGGGGTTGGCGTTGGGGGTTGGGGTTTGGGGTTGGGAGTTGGAGGTTGGGGTTGGGGGTTGGGGTTGGGAGTTGGAATTGGGGGTTGGGGTTGGGGGTTGGGGTTGGGGGTTGAGGTTGGGAGTTGGGGTTGGGGGTTGAGGGTTGGGGGTTGGGGTTGGGGTTGGAGGTTGGGCGGCTGGGGTAAGACCATACACCCACCGCTCTCACTATGCGAGTAAAGGGGAGACCACTACTTGACTTGCTCCTACTGTAACCAGTTCTGGAGATGTTCGTGAGTGACAGTCTCACGCAGCCTGAAAAGGCTGACATGCCGTTTGTATATTCCATTATAATCATCATCCTCTTTGTCTTCCTCTTTGTCTTCCTCTTTGTCATCGTCTCCTCCTCGTCGTCATCCTCCTCCTCCTCCTCGGTTTCCCCAGTGTAGCTCTCTTCAGTCCTGGCACTGGACCTTGTAGACAACCTCTGTGGCCGTGTTGTCAGCGCGCTTGACCTGCATGCAGTCGCCCATGGTTAGGGAGTGCGGCGTTCGAAACTGCGCGGCTCCCACAATTGTTGTATCCACGAGCAAAGTGCCTCACTCGTATTGCTTCTCCTCACCCAGGAGTAAAACGCGAACCCGTGAAGATTGAGCTGGAAAACTGAGGGGAAATAACTCTGACGCGTCCATCTGCAGCCTAGTTGCATGCTCCCCCTGAGAGTTGAGATGGCGTTGGTGTGAGAGTAACCCGAAGACCAGGGGGAAAGGTGAGCGGTTTGAGCATCCATCAATGGGTGGAAAGTCGCAATATAAAAGACAGCACCTTTACCTCTACCTGTCCCCAACCGAGACCATTTCAAAACGTCTATGTCGCTCTTTCCATCAGATACCAACGTAGCGATGCCTTTAAGACGTTACACGCCCGTGGAAGTAGGTGCAGATGCTGAGGTTGCGACTTGGGTTACGGCGCCACACAGATATGCCACACAATCTACTGTCCGTGCACTGTTGGAACCGATAAAAAGTTGTCCCGGAAAAGCAACAATAGTCAATAGCAAATGCATACACACCCTCATCTGGAAACCAGTTCCTTCCTTGCAGTTCAAATATGATGCAACCTTTCACTGAAATAGTTTCTGCACGTCATATACAATCTGGAGACAATAAAGTGGGCTAAAGTAGGGGAGGAAAGGGAGAGACGGACAGACAGACGGACAGACAGACAGGCAGGCAGGCAGGCAGGCAGGCAGGCAGGCAGGCAGGCAGGCAGACAGAAAGACAGACAGACAGACAGACAGACAGACAGACAGACAGACAGACAGACAGACAGACAGACAGACAGACAGAGAGACAGACAGACAGACAGACAGACAGACAGACAGACAGACAGACAGACAGGCAGGCAGGCAGGCAGGCAGGCAGGCAGGCAGGCAGGCAGGCAGGCAGGCAGGCAGGCAGGCAGGCAGGCAGACAGACAGACAGACAGACAGACAGACAGACAGACAGACAGACAGACAGACAGACAGACAGACAGAGCATTCGTACGTGCACAGATGCATGGAATCGTACATAATGTCGGAGGTTGTAAGTTCGACACTCTCTCCACGCACCCCCCCCCCCCCCCCCCCGCCCCCATAATCATCTCCCACCCCCCACCCCCACCCTCACACATTCACAAATAGACACAATGAACGAAGGTCTCAAGCCTCTGTATCTGTTACGCCTCACCATGGCAACCACGTCAGGCCCACTGACCAGGACGGGGGAAGAGGTATCGTCAAATAGACACCGTTATTTTTTTTCCATGCACGCAAAGATAGAGAGAAGTTAATTTCCTCCTTAGGGTGAGCAGATCTCCCTCAGCGGGGCGTGCAGATCTCCAGGCACAAACGGCGACCCTTTCTAAGCCACTTAGGACTGGCGCATTGCCTCGGAGCCTGGAGTAGCCAAGCTCTCAAGAGGTCGATTGGCACTAGGGATGCCAGTTTCTGTGTTCTGAAAACGGTCCAGTAATGCTTGTTTGTAGCCAGGAGCGAATTTCAACAACTGGGTAAATGGGCCAAAGAAACGCAATACTGGTAAAACGAGCACATCACCGTGTGGGTTGGCGGTGAGAAAGGACTCACAACATCTCTCTCTATGCGTTGAGGAAGAGGATCTCTCTCTCTCTATGCGTTCAGGAAGAGGATCTCTCTCTATGCGTTCAGGAAGAGGAGCTCTCACTATGCGTTCAGGAAGAGGAGCTCTCTCTATGCGTTCAGGAAGAGGAGCTCTCTCTATGCGTTCAGGAAGAGGAGCTCTCTCTATGACTTCAGGAAGAGGATCTCTCTGTGCGTTCAGGAAGAGGATCTCTCTCTATGCGTTCAGGAAGAGGATCTCTCTCTATGCGTTCAGGAAGAGGATCTCTCTATGCGTTCAGGAAGAGGATCTCTCTCTATGCGTTCAGGAAGAGGATCTCTCTCTATGCGTTCAGGAAGAGGATCTCTCTCTATGCGTTCAGGAAGAGGATCTCTATGCGTTCAGGAAGAGGAGCTCTCTCTATGCGTTCAGGAAGAGGATCTCTCTCTATGCGTTCAGGAAGAGGATCTCTCTTTATGCGTTCAGGAAGAGGAGCTCTCTCTATGCATTCAGGAAGAGGACCTCTCTGTGCGTTCAGGAAGAGGATCTCTTTCTATGCGTTCAGGAAGAGGATCTCTCTCTGTGCGTTCAGGAAGAGGATCTCTCTATGCATTCAGGAAGAGGAGCTCTCTCTATGCGTTCAGGAAGAGGATTTCTCTCTATGCGTTCAGGAAGGGGATCTCTCTCTATGCGTTCAGGAAGGGGATCTCTCTCTATGCGTTCAGGAAGAGGATCTCTCTCTATGCGTTCAGGAAGAGGATCTCTCTCTATGCGTTCAGGAAGAGGATCTCTATCGATGCGTTCAGGAAGAGGATCTCTCTGTGCGTTCAGGAAGAGGAGCGTAACTAGGGAGATCGTGACCTGACTCGCTCTACTTCTAACAGCCCTGATCTTTGGTGATCAATGGCCTTGCATAGCCTACAAAGACTGATAGGTCGTAAAACTCCATCCATCTCTCCATCCATCTCTCCATCCATCAACAACGAGTGTTTCAAGGTAGTGTGCTCACTGTGGTGAGCATCAGAAAGCACAACTAATTGATTTTTCATTAATTCGGTGTATATTACATGCATGTACGCCTTTCGTTCCAAGTGAAGAAGAAGAAGAAGAAGAAGAAGAAGAAGAAGAAGAAGAAGAAGAAGAAGAAGAAGAAGAAGAAGAAGAAGAAGAAGAAGAAGAAGAGGAGGAGGAGGAGGAGGAGAAGAAGAAGAAGAAGACGAGGAGGAGGCAGAGGAGGAGGAGGAGGAGGAGGAGGAGGAGGAGGAGGAGGAGGAGGAGGAGGAGGAGGAGGAGGAGGAGGAGGAGGAGGAGGAGGAGGAGGAGGAGGAGGTAATAAGAAGTTTCAAATATAAACTTTGCCCTTCAAGAAAAAGTATTCACGATGGGCAAGAAAAAGCCATGGCTTTCTCTTCATCATTGAAATTGGCTCATAGCTATACACAAACATTTTCCATAGCGATAAACTCGTATCTTCGACGTGTGTGTATGTGTGTGTGTGTGTGTGTGTGTGTGTGTGTGAGAGAGAGAGAGAGAGTGTGGGTGTGTGTGTGTGTGTGTGTGTGTGTGTGTGTGTGTGTGTGTGTGTGTGTGTGTGTGTGTGTGTGTGTGTGTGTGTGTGTGTGTGTGTGTGTGTGTGTGTGTGTGTGTGTGTTTATGTGGGTGGGTGGGCTCCCTACTGCACTTCGCAAACATCCGGGAAAGTTAATTTTGCTATTTAAGAGCAAACAGCTTCAGCTCAAGCAGGCTACAGAGACACACGATTCACTGCTATCCGTGAGATGGCATTGTGACAAATTGGATCCACGGAACGCAAGTGCCTCCTCTATGTGCAGTGAGGACCACGGGACGCAAGTGCCTCCTCTATGCGCAGTGAGGACCACGGAACGCAAGTGCCTCCTCTATGTGCAGTGAGGACCACGGAACGCAAGTGCCTCCTCTATGCGCAGTGAGGACCACGGGACGCAAGTGCCTCCTCTATGCGCAGTGAGGACCACGGAACGCAAGTGCCTCCTCTATGCGCAGTGAGGACCACGGAACGCAAGTGCCTCTATGTGCAGTGAGGACCAAGGGACGCAAGTGCCTCCTCTATGTGCAGTGAGGACCACGGAACGCAAGTGCCTCCTCTATGCGCAGTGAGGACCACGGAACGCAAGTGCCTCCTCTATGCGCAGTGAGGACCACGGAACGCAAGTGCCTCCTCTATGTGCAGTGAGGACCACGGAACGCAAGTGCCTCCTCTATGCGCAGTGAGGACCACGGAACGCAAGTGCCTCCTCTATGCGCAGTGAGGACCACGGAACGCAAGTGCCTCATCTATGTGCAGTGAGGACCACGGAACGCAAGTGCCTCCTCTAGGTGCAGTGAGGACCACGGAACGCAAGTGCCTCCTCTATGTGCAGTGAGGACCACGGGACGCAAGTGCCTCCTCTATGCGCAGTGAGGACCACAGGACGCAAGTGCCTCCTCTATGCGCAGAGAGGGATCAGCAGCTGGAAGCCAGCATGCCAAGTCATCGTGAAACTCATATGCAATTTCCACTATTTCATAGTAATGAAATATAAATATATTGTATATTTCTAATATTATCGAGCGAATCAAGCGAATTCGTGCGGTTCATATTCTGTCCCATTGTCACGGCCCGGATGCATGACTACTGATGGAATTGTAGTCCCGTGCAGATATATTAATTAGTTTTTTGTTTTTAAGGGGAAATTGCCCGATTGTCCACAGACTTAAGAAGACACTCTATTCAAAACAATGCCAAACAAGATATGAATCAAAATATAACAATTTAATAACAAAACATAGAAGAGCCAGTCAATGCAAATGGATCACACCTCAAACTCGCCAATTCCAGTATGTGGGAAAACTCCAACAGTAAGTCCACAATAAATCTCTCCAAAGAACTCACAACAATACTTCCAATTCAAGTCAACAATGACTACCACTCCAACTCGCTAATTGCAATCTGCGAGAACATTCCAGCAGTATGTTTACCACAAATCCAACAAACACTTCCAAATACCACAATGATTTCAACAATATTTCAATTCAACTTCAAAGTGTACTTGAAGACAACGTCCATCCCCCCCCCCCCCTCCCCACTCCTTTCCGTCAACCGTGACGGCTCTGCACCAATACCACAGGCACACACAAAAAATGACAGTCTCGACGTACTAGAAGCTTGGCGCGGTCAGTGTCCCTGACGTCGTCATCAGACGTCAGATTTCCGCAGGCACGGCAAGACTAAGGCAAGATGAAACCCAAAGAAGAACAGCCTTCGGACCGTCACAATGTCAAAGTTAAAGGCTTGATGATGAGACAAAAAACCTTCCCCTCTTTACAACACCAGTAAAGAGACCGGCAAGCCAACCGGGAACAACGGCCCCCTGAGACACTGCTCAGAAAAGAACCACACACACACAGTAACCGACGAAATGCTCTTCCAACCCCCAATTCCCCAAGAAGAAAAAACCGACCCTTTATGTTGGGTCCTTTCACGCTGTATAGAAAATGTTGTGCACGTGCTGCCGCAGGACAACTAGAATTGCACGTGCGAAACGGTTGAAAAATAAATGCAGCCAGCAAGTGCTGACACTGCAAAACACGGAAAGGTGCATCATGCCGGTTTTAAAAAGGACCGGAAGTGAATGTAAAGTTCCACCACATTACTGAGTGGTGACACCCATCTCCTTCGTTGCAGTTGCCGATCAAACACACACATGAACGCTGTCATCTTTTATGTTGACATGATTTTACGCTCTCGCTCCAGCCTCAGCTCGCACTTTTCCCACCAAACTCGTGAAACCCTGGCGTACATCGATACACATTTTCTCAATTACAAAAATTAAGCAATTTAATATGAACAGTGTTTTCATAGCACAGACGCAATTTAAATGTATTGTTTTCATGGCATCAGACAACACTAGCTTTACAAGTACACAATGTCAACAGATGCTTTGGCATGTAGATGCGTCGACCTGCATTTCCATTTTTTAAATGTAGGAGCTTTCACGACCTATTGATGTATTCAACATACAGCTTTGATAAATTAATGCTGTTCATGGCATATACTTTCTTTGGATGGGTTTCTAGTATCCCAAATTTCAGCGTTTTCTGTGCGAACTGTAGAAAAGTCCGCCATTTAATTGTGCAAATAGTTGGCATCTACGGATTTAGTCCACCTCTTGATGTGGTCGAAATATCGTCGTCAACTACCATCGAAATGACCGATGGTCAGATTTCATGCATACCAGACTGTGACGATTAGTTGGTAACTGCCGTTCAGTTGGCAACTAAAGCTTTAGTCTGCTTTCATGCATCGAGCCAAGGGGTCACATTTTATGCCAACAGCCTCGTTTCCTCTCTACAGACAACTCACACTCACCTGTGACAATCAACTGAACGATTCATTCTACAAGCAACGAGTCTTACAGCCGGTCAATTTGTCTTTTGCCCACCTCTATGTCCACGCAAGTACGAATGCAGGGCTGCCTACCCTCCTTTTTCGATTTCAGTATTACCAAGTTCCAATTTCCGTATTTCAGTTCCGATTTCAGTATTAAACCGTGCGACAGTGCAAGAAAACAAAGCAACTTTAATCATTAACCAGGGACCAAAAGATAAAACAAAACATACCTGATTTTATGTACACTATATACAATAGTTCTGCAGCTTGTTTACTGTGACAAAGACTGGTAGTAGGCACTTTTCAGGCCTTTCAGGTCTTTGACACTGTAGTTTCTGTCAAGGGCTTGTCCAGGCCTGGACTTGGCTACCACCAAGGCCTCCAAGGTGTCGGATTGCATGCTGCCTCTGAAGTGTGTTTTGTTCTTTCTCACGACTGAGAAAATGCGCTCAGTGAGCTGATGAGTGAGGGATTGTCATTATGGCAAGCATAACCATGGGCAGGTGTGGGAAGAGGAGGTCTTCCCCTACACCTACACTCAGTTTGTCCAATGCCGCCATTGGGAGGTTCAGTTCTACTGTCAAGTCTACCATCATCGCCTCAGCTCGAATTACGTCGATGTCGATTTGGGACACTTTCGAAGGAGGCGGTGTAAAATATTCACTGATAGGTTTTTGCGCTGCTGCGACCTTCTTCTCCTCATTTTTCTTCACATGCTTTGGGCCTTCAACATGCCTTTCGATATCGTTGGCGCCACCACTGGAGATGCTGAACTGGTTATCACAAGTCGTACATTTGACAGTGGAGTCAGTGGTGCCGCGGACTATAAATGGATACTTCTCCGTGTACGCTGGAATGTAGATCTGCGACCTCCGCTGTTTCTTCGATAATTCAGAAACACAATCGCTTGGCTTTCGTTTTGACGCCATTGTTGCACATGAACACTGCACATACCGGCACTCTCCGGAAAAACACTTCGTGCGTTGCGCTTGCGCACTGTACGAAAATGAAGTCACTCGGCAATCTTCGGAAATATTTTCGCGCGCTGCGCCTGCGCATTACAGAACAAACCCATTCGGCAATCATCGGTAGACTGCTTCGGAAAACGATTCGCGCACAGCCACAGGCCAACGATTTTGGAAATTATTTTATTATAGTTTTTATTTTGATATTTCCGGAACGCAAAATAAACTCCCGTATTTTCAGGAACGCTCGCCGATTGTTTTTAATTTCCGGACAAAATACGGAATTTCCGTACGGGTAGGCAGGCCTGCATACGGCAACACACACACACACCCACTAATCCATCTGTCCGCCCCCGCCCTCTATCAATCCTTTAATTCTCTCTCTCTCTCTCTCTCTCTCTCTTTCTCTCTCTCTCTCTCTCTCGCTCTCTCTCTCTCTCTCTCTCTCTCTCTCTCTCTCTCTCTCTCTCTCTTCCTCTCTCTCTCCCTCTCTCTCTCTCATTGCATGTGTCTGTATGTTTATCTGTAATTATGTCTGTGAGTCTGAGTTCGTCCGTCCGTCCGTCCCTCCCTGTCTGTCTGTTCTCTCTCTCTCTCTCTCTGTCTCTCTCTCTCTCTCTCTGTCTCTCTCTCTCTCTCTCTCTCTCTCTCTCTCCCTTTCCCTCTCTCTCTCTCCCTTTCCCTCTCTCTCTCTCCCTTTCCCTCTCTCTCTCTCTCTCTCTCTCTCTCTCTCTCTCTCTCTCTGTTCTCTCTCCTTCTCCCCCCCTTTCCCCCCCCCCTCTCTCTCTCTCTCTCTCTCTCTCTCTCTCTCTCTCTCTCTCTCTACTCTCCTCTCTCTCTCTCTCTCTCTCTCTCCTCTCCTCTCCTCTCCTCCCTCCTCCCCCTCCCTCCCTCACATATGGCTCACACAAGCGTTGGCTTCGATTTCACTCAGAGAGTCAGTGGAGGTGCTAGCTGTGGATGTCATGTCGACATAGCAGGTTCACACCAGGGCTGGGAGGGAACAAAACAGCGCCTGCCCTACTCTCCAGAGAGCGGCAGAGACAGAAAATGTCAGGCCTCTTCACCCCCAAAGCCCTTGGTAGAAGAAGTTTCTGGCATTGGCTCGCGAAGTGGCGATCAATTGTCGTGTGCTATAGTCGCTTGCGAAATGGACAAGCTGGCTTGTGCACGCTTCCACGACAACATGTAATGGCGGTGTTCCTTCGTTCGGCTGTTGTACAAAAAAACAAGTATTTCCTGGGCGCGACAGAACTTAGTCAGTTTCTTCATCTCAGCGTGTGACGTTACGGCAGCCATCACTGGAACAACGCTCGCGCTAGTGCAGCAGCAACATCAGCGGTGCTCCTAGATTGGGAGATATTTTTTGCCGATGTTAGCGACACGTTACACAATAGAACAGTTTCTAATACCACACTCGATGAGTGGCCTGGCAGCACAGCTTGCTGCAAGTGGCGTGGCGAGCGATGAGTGGCCTGGCAGCACAGCTTGCTACAAGTGGCGTGGCGAGCGATGAGTGGCCTGGCAGCACAGCTTGCTACAAGTGGAGTGGCGAGCGATGAGTGGCCTGGCAGCACAGCTTGCTGCAAGCGGCGTGGCGAGCGATGAGTGGCCTGGCAGCACAGCTTGCTGCAAGTGGCGTGGCGAGCGATGAGTGGCCTGGCAGCACAGCTTGCTACAAGTGGCGTGGCGAGCGATGAGTGGCCTGGCAGCACAGCTTGCTGCAAGTGGCGTGGCGAGCGATGAGTGGCCTGGCAGCACAGCTTGCTACAAGTGGCGTGGCGAGCGATGAGTGGCCTGGCAGCACAGCTTGCTACAAGTGGCGTGGCGAGCGATGAGTGGCCTGGCAGCACAGCTTGCTGCAAGCGGCGTGGCGAGCGATGAGTGGCCTGGCAGCACAGCTTGCTGCAAGTGGCGTGGCGAGCGATGAGTGGCCTGGCAGAACAGCTTGCTACAAGTGGCGTGGCGAGCGATGAGTGGCCTGGCAGCACAGCTTGCTGCAAGCGGCGTGGCGAGCGATGAGCAATGCAACCACTGAGAGATTTTCAACATCTGTCAGTTGTGTGAAGCATCCCAAACAAGAACTGACGGTTCTCTATGGGCGTTGTCATGTCACATTGCTGAGTGCGCTGGAGTAGAAATGAAATAATGTGAGGTAGTGGATTCTTGGTGCTGAAGTCCTCTTAATAGGTTGATATGAAAACTAACTTTCACTCACTCTCTCTCTCTCTCTCTCTCTCTCTCTCTCTCTCTCTCTCTCTTGTTGTGAATGTTTTTTGTGGTTGCGTAGATTTGTTTAGTTAGTGCTAAAGTGCATGTCTCTCGGAGCCGTAAGCTTGTGAGGTCACCGTGTATAGAAGAATATTCTTGTGCATTCCTATTGTGCTCATCCTCTATTCAGTTATCCCTGCTGCTGTCTCTTCCCAACCCCCTATCCTGTCTGTCAGACCTCTCTCCAACCCCCCCCCCCCCCCCCCCCCCTCCCCATCCTTTGTGTAAGCTGTGGTCTGATTGTTGTCGCAGCTGCCCTGTCAGTCACTGCCCTGTCAGTCACTCGTTATCTTAGTGTGACCCTCAGCTAGTGAACCACACCCCTCTGTTTGCGGAACAGCCAGTTGTCAGCACCCACCCGCGCTCCTCTGACCCCTGTCTTCCATTCTTTGAATGAGGGTCCTCCGGAAGTGAACCTTCGGGTTCCCTTTTTGCACCTGCTCCTGTCCATCTGTCCATCTCCATAAATAGAGGCTGCAGTGCTTGCTTAAGCAGACCCCATTCCATCTGGGTGAGAGAGAGACCCCATTCCATCTGGGTGAGAGAGACCATTTCACCACCCGGGTCCAGAAGTTCACTTACTAAGAACTTGAACCAACGGCCAATGAAGAGTGGAAAGTAACTCGACTTCGCCCCTGCGTCTCATACTTGGTTCCAACCTTACCACCGACCACCACACGTCATTGAAGCTGTTGTCTTGCTTGGGAAAGCCTGAGCGTCCCGCGAGGGATGGGATCCACCAGTGAGAGGATTGCGGATGGAACAACACCACCCTCCTCGGCAACTCCCCCAGTCATTTCCGCAACAATGGTGTCAGAAGTGGGATTCCAGCTTGGCTACCCCCACCCAGGACAGCAGCGACATGGTGAAACGAACATCCTGGAAACAACTTTTGCTACATCTAAGAGCCGACCTGCGAGCAGACGACGAAGCAACAAGAGCTCGCCAACAACAGCGGAGAGAAGAAGACCGTTTCGAGGCAGACAGCAAAGGGATTGCATGTACAAAAGAAGAACTGCCGATAGAAGAAGACTGTGGAGCCATGGAGGATAATGCCAGTGTAGAGCTACCATGCATCGGAGTGCAGGTAGAGGGAACTCAGCTGCAGGGAAGCAGAGTAACCAGTGCCAGAGGAGCAGCTGAAGGCTGTGCGATCATGTGGGTATGCCCCCTGGGAGAGGGCAACCGGCGACACCGCAAGAGAGAAGGAGTTGCCGTCGCGGACAGGACAGCTGGACGTAGTGGCACAGAAGACGGCACTATCAGCGCTCGGGAGCGGTTTGGTGTAGAGGCAGTCAACGAGAGATGCAATTCCCCCAGCGGTCTACGCCCTCGAAAACGTGAGTCTGCAAGGAGAGCGTACAACCTTGGACATGTCATCGCCGCTACCTTGCTTCGCAGAGGTGTGAGGATTCGTCGCTACAACGACCCAGCAGCAGGTCGTCTGGTTCACGAGAGAGCAACCGGGACCTGCTTCGCCAGCAAAGGACGACGACCCGACCGCATGAACTTCCGCCAGGGCGAAGATGGCGTCGCGGGATTCGTCGACAACAGGAACGAGAAGAGATCAAGACTTGACGCTACAAGAACATTTCGAAAGCTATTGCGTCACCTTTCGTATGGACTGATGGCATTAGCTAAATGCTACTGCACAGGAGATATTGCGGAGTCAGGAGACTGAATGATGTGCTGCCAGGGAGGTAAGGAATGAAGCAGTTTGATTTTTAATTTAGTAGTAGGTCTTGATGCAGTATGTGTTCGCGGTGCCATTGTATTGCATTTATGAGTTCAGGAGAGATCTGGATTTGACCTAATGTGAGGTCTACAGTGTAGATGCTGCGGAAGAATATCTGGATTTGACCCTTTTAGGAGTCTCCAGTACTGTGTGTACTGAGGAGGGACGTCTGGAGAGGCCCAGAGGAGGCTGGCAGCACAGGTGTGCTGAGGGTAGACGTCCAGGTGGGACTTAGTGTGGGTCAACAGCAATGGTGTGCTGTGTAGAGGTGTCCAGATCCTACCCATACGGGGTAGGCAGCACTAGTGCGCTGATAAGAGATGTCCAGATTCGACTAATCAGGAGATGTTGGTACCGGTTCACTGTATACATCCAGTTTAATGTATCGTCAGATTGTTAATTGATTGCGTCATTAATTGTGTGTTGTGTTATTCTGACATAGAACAACTAATAAGTGTCATGTAACAGATTTGAGCAAGTAACGTTGTGTATCACTTTTTGTACCCAGAATTCATGCTCCTTCCTCCCTGTGCCTTACCGAGTGAAGAAATGCAGCTAGTGTGTTCTCCTGATTTCCCATGTGAATCACCTGACAAGTATGTAGGGCTCTGAGATCCACAGCGTTTAGCGACTGAACGTTCGCTGACCCTGTTCGGTGCCCTCAGCTGGATATCTGATGGACCTCGATTATCGCGTTAAACGCTATACCGTTCCTCATTGATTGTCCATAGATTATGAGCCGGAAAATTGTTATTGTATTCACTTTGGTCTGGCCCTGTCGTTGGTTTTGTTAGAACAGGATTTTAGAGATTTTAATAATTGTGGTATTTGTTTTGGTAACTATTCAGGGACCGAATAGTTTTAAGGAGGGGGTAGTGTTGTGAATGTGGGTTTTTTGTGGTTGCGTAGATTTGTTTAGTTAGTGCTAAAGTGCATGTCTCTCGGAGCCGTAAGCTTGTGAGGTCACCGTGTCTGGAATATTCTTGTGCATTCCTATTGTGCTCATCCTCTATTCAGTTATCCCCGCTGCTGTCTCTTCCCAACCCCCTATCCTGTGTGTCAGACCTCTCTCCAACCCCCCCCCCCCCCTCCCCATCCTTTGTGTAAGCTGTGGTCTGATTGTTGTCGCAGCTGCATTGACAGTCGCTGCCCTGTCAGTCACTCGTTATCTTAGTGAACCGCACCCCTCAGTTTGCGAACAGCCAGATTGTCAGCACCCACCCGCGCCCCTCTGACCCCTGTCTTCCATTCTTTGTATGAGGGTCCTCCGGAAGTGAACCTTCCGGTTCCCTTTTTGCACCTGCTCCTGTCCATCTCCATAAATAGAGGCTGCAGTGCTTGCTTAAGCAGACCCCATTCCATCTGGGTGAGAGAGACCATTTCACCACCCGGGTCCAGAAGTTCACTTACTAAGAACTTGTACCAACGGCCAATAAAGAGTGGAAAGTAACTCGACTTCGCCCCTGCGTCTTATACTTGGTTCCAACCTTACCACCGACCACCACACGTCATTGAAGCTGTTGTCTTGCTTGGGAAAGCCTGAGCGTCCCGCGAGGGACGGGATCCACCAGTGAGAGGATTGCGGATGGAACAACACCACC
>JAWQFJ010029905.1:0-10000 GCA_034096865.1 Theodoxus fluviatilis | reverse complement strand
AGTAGTAGTAGTAGTAGTAGTAGTAGTAGTAGTAGTAGTAGTAGTAGTAGTAGTAGTAATAGTAGTACTGTTGTGGTGGTAAACGTAATAGCAGTACCACCACCAGCAGCAGCAGCAGGTGCTGTGGCAGTAAACGACACAAGATTCTTCATGGATAAAGCCCCCAGGCATGGAATAAAGATTCTGTAGAAAACTCACGCCTGAGTCCTGATTCTACTTTCCGGGCGCAAGCTGGGACAGATCCTTAAAAAGCAGACCACAAAACGAGTGTGTGGGGTGTGTTTGTCTCACGACCGATATCCCGAGAGAGCATCGTAGGAAAGAGTACATGACTGCAGTTTTTGACAGTTTTCGACAGTTTTCACTACTTCAGTAGAGAAATATTTGTCGCAGATTCAGGTGTGGGCGGAGTTGTGCGAGGGGACTACTGCGTGGCGAAAAAAAAACCTGACACATGCTGGGTAAGACTGCAGTGCGAGTTATCACAGGCTGACAAATCGAAAGAGTTTCCTCCCTTGCATCAGTTGCTGCATTTGATACAAGGAAGATAAGTGTTACCTTTACCTTGAGCTAACTCTTTGAAACGTTAACGCTCAAAGATCATCATCATCGGCGGCGTCGGCGGCGTCATCGTAAACAACAACAACAACAACAACAATAGCAACAACAATCGGGTATAATGGGCTAGAGTGGCAGTTCCTTTTGAACAGTGATTTCAACAGAAGGTGTGAAGGGAGGGTGTGAAGGGAAGGTGTGAAGGGAAGGTGTGAAGGGAAGGTGTGAAGGGAAGGTGTGAAGGGAAGGTGTGAAGGGAAGGTGTGAAGGGAAGGTGTGAAGGGAGGGTGTGAAGGGAAGGTGTGAAGGGAAGGTGCGAAGTTCGACATTGTGTCTGCAGTCTCTTCACAACACTTTTGGACACAGTGCTGTCGGTCTTTTTCTGTTGTTTTCTGTGGGACACGTACTTCACCTCTTCTGTTCAACAGCTTGACGTATCAAAGGAAAAGCATGCGAGGGAACGTGCCTAATCGTGTATCGGGACAGTAAAGGGTCGATCAAGTGGCCCAGCGAAAAGGGGGTAAAAAGTAAAGCGACTTGAGAAGGAGATGCGAGTGTTACGTCACTGTTAACACCTCATACGTTTCCTGTATTAACGAGTGGTGCATGCCGGTACTTTCTGGTAACAGCGCATTACGTTTGGTTGGAAAAAGCTCTATTTGACATTATACATGTATTCTGGCAGAGCACTCTTCGGTCTCTATAATCGCCTGCACACACACACACTCACACACGCAAACACGCACACTCATGCGCACACCCGCAATCACGCACACACGCAAGCACGCACGCACGCACTCACACGACCACAACTCATGTGTAAGGCACATAATGCGTGACATAACGCGCGCAAACACCGCACACACTCTAGCGAATCTCACGAACTACACACACAGTCTCACACACACACACACACACACACACACACACACACACACACACACACACACACACACCACACACACGACACAAACACACGACACACACACACACAGCACGCACGCACAAACACACACAACACCACACCACACACTCACACACACACACTCACACACACACTCTCACACGCGCATCACGCGAGCGCTCTCGCGATCTCGCTCGCTCAGAGAGCAGAGAGAGACCAGCAGAGAGCACGAGAGCAGGACAACACACACAGCGCAGCGGCGCGCGCACACAACGACACTCATTCAGTAAGATAATCAAAGACAAGTATAGTGCCACTTAATCTCCTTTGCATATTTAAATTTTTGTTGTCGCATAAATTAGACTACAAATTGGTGATGCTAATATGTATGCAATAACTGCCATCAGAGATGATCCGTATTTACATAAAACCAGGAATCGTACTGATTAAGAAATCATATTTGCATAAAGCTAATTATTTCAGTTATCGGCAAGTTGCATCATTGGTCCACTGATAAACTACACGTGGTAATCACTCACTTTTCAATGTAGATGTGCTTGGCTTTGTGTTGCAACTCTCTTGACGAGTTGAATGTTCAATCTGCCCTCTATTGCCTCCTGGTAAATGGGCAATGTAATTTGACTCGTAAATAATATCAATCCAGTCTTTCTCAGAAGATATTATATAGACTAAAAGGAAGCTGGCAGCCATGTTTAAAGAGTGTTCAATTAGTAATATATTCAGCATAATCAGGAGATCGAACATTTCGTTGGTTAGTAACCTCCATAGCTACAGCAGGGGTCAATGTTGGGGTATCTGGGCAGCGTTTCATAGACGCGAGGAAAGCTAGAATCTTGCGAGGAATAGGCCCGTGGCAACGCGTGTCAATATTTGATAGCCTTACCATCTGCTGACGTCATGTTGGCACGTGTTGACACCGGCCTATTTCTCGCAAGACCCTAGCCTTCCTCGCGTCTATGCAACACGCTCCAGGTGGCTCTAATTGTGTGTTGAACTTTGTGTTGCATACCAATCAAGACCAGCGTCTCACGCACCAGAACCAGTCTGTCGAAAGGGAAGAAGCGATGCGTCTCAACCGAGTTGGAGTAAAAATGTTTCCTTGCAAGCACATAATTTCACATTTGAATGGTGATCATCCAACAACAACAATCATCACCGTCATCACCGTATTTATTTTTGTTAGTGTAAGAGGACATTCATTAGGTAGAATTTCGACCGTGGTCGTCGCTATACAGCGACAAGTGGCCAGTTTCATTCCTCGGTAGGAGAGGCAATGTGGATAAAGCGCCTTGAACAAGGGTCAACCTCTAGGATCTGTGCAGTTTCGAACTCCGCACCCACAAGCCGCAGGTCAAACGCCCAGCCGGCTCCGCTGCACAGAACCCTACACATTTAGCGTGGCTGCAGAACTAAGTGGGCGGTGGCTAGAATGCGGGAGTATGATCGATTCACAGAGGTAACATTCAATGGCCATTTACTACCAGGCAAAAAGGTAAAGGTGGCTTTTCGTAGAGCTACTTTTCACCCAATCATAGGTGCTCAAATCACACATTTACCCCCTGGTTATCGAGATAATGTTATTGTCAGTCCAACACATCTCAACTCCTCGAGGAGTGTACAGACAGGCTGCGGATGAACGCTCCAAAGTGGGTTTTTTCTCCACATTTTCCCAGCCCAGCTCTCACACGAGGCTGCAGCGCAAATTTGTTTCAGTGACGTCAGGAGATGGATGTGGACCAATCAAGCTAAATGCGGAGAAAACGGAAGTCATCCTGGTTGGTTTGGAGAAAAATGGAAACACAAAAAACAGGCTCACACCTTCTCTCAGCAGATGTACAAAGTAAATTTCCCCTGCATGAAATGCCTCGGTAAAACGATAAATCAAAGTTTGTTAGCAGATCCCTGATTTTCACCAAATCATTTTCTCTGGATATATGCATCTTTGACGCATCTGAAGTGTCATATATTGCCTGACAGAAAAAAACTGCAGCCACTATGCCTGTGACCCTCGTCCTGTTCCTACTGGACTAATGCAATAGTCTTTGGGCTGCAGCCATTACTGGACAAACACAAAAACTGCAGCGTCTCCAGAACTGGGCTGCAACATTAGTGAAGCGCCCGCCAAGGTGGGCTCATATCACTCCAGTGCTTCATGATCTTCACTGGCTTTCAGTTCACCTGCGCATGGTCTTCACTGGCTTCCAGTCCACCTGCTCGTGGTCTTCACTGGCTTCCAGTCCACCTGCTCATTGTCTTCACTGGCTTCCAGTCCACCTGCTCGTGGTCTTCACTGGCTTCCAGTCCACCTGCTCATGGAATGTAATACTCTTTCTATGGCCTTCTAATATGTCACAGGTCAAGTCCCGGCATTCTTCATAGACCTCATCAAGAAGGACGAGCTCAGAAGGAGTCTTCGGTCATCAGACGGAAGACTCCTCACAGTCCCACAGTCACGACGGAGAAGCTTCGGTCACCAGTCCTTCAGTGCAGTGGGACCGATCCTTTAGTGTAGTAGGACCGATCCTTCAGTGTAGTGGGACCGATCCTTCAGTGTAGTGGGACCGATCCTTCAGTGTAGTGGGACCGATCCTTCAGTGTAGTGGGACCGATCCTTCAGTGTAGTGGGACCGATCCTTCAGTGTAGTGGGACCGATCCTTCAGTGTAGTGGGACCGATCCTTCAGTGTAGTGGGACCGATCCTTCAGTGTAGTGGGACCGGTCCTTCAGTGTAGTGGGACCGATCCTTCAGTGTAGTGGGACCGGTCCTTCAGTGTAGTGGGACCGATCCTTCAGTGTAGAGGGACTGATCCTTCAGTGTAGTGGGACCGATCCTTCAGTGTAGTGGGACCGATCCTTCAGTGTAGTGGGACCGATCCTTCAGTGTAGTGGGACCGATCCTTCAGTGTAGTGGGACCGATCCTTCAGTGTAGTGGGACCGATCCTTCAGTGCAGTGGGACCGATCCTTCAGTGCAGTGTGACCGATCCTTCAGTGCAGTGGGACCGATCCCTCAGTGTAGTGGGACCGATCCTTCAGTGTAGTCGGACCGATCCTTCAGTGCAGTGGGACCGATCCTTCAGTGTAGTGGGACCGATCCTTCAGTGTAGTGGGACCGATCCTTCAGTGTAGTGGGACCGATCCTTCAGTGCAGTGGGACCGATCCTTCAGTGTAGTGGGACCGATCCTTCAGTGTAGTGGGACCGATCCTTCAGTGTAGTGGGACCGATCCTTCAGTGTAGTGGGACCAATCTTTCAGTGTAGTGGGACCGATCCTTCAGTGTAGTGGGACCGATCCTTCAGTGCAGTGGGACCGATCCTTCAGTGTAGTGGGACCGATCCTTCAGTGTAGTGGGACCGAGACTTCAGTGTAGTGGGACCGATCCTTCAGTGTAGTGGGACCGATCCTTCAGAGCAGTGGGACCGATCCTTCAGTGTAGTGGGACCGAGACTTCAGTGTAGTGGGACCGAGACTATGGAGTCTACTTCCTGAGTCTCTGGTCATCTCCATGTTTGGTCTCTTTCAAAGCTGGCCTCAAAACGCATCTTTTCCGTCTCTGCGATGTCGCCCTACGAGCGTATGTTCTTGTAATGTGATATAATAGCGCAGAAAAAAAGAGAATACATATACAATGCACACATATATGAACTTCAGCCTGTGCTCTTATTCCTCTTTCCAGCGAGCCAGCCTACGACTGCTATGAAATGTGTGCTGAGTTGGAATTTGGAGAAATCAACTGCAATGAGTTGAAAGGTGAGAAATTTGTTGTTCTTCATGCGTACGTACTAGTGCATGACGAGAGGGCAGTATTCTGCTTTGGCCTTTTTATTTTTATTTATTAATTTCTTGTGAGTCAGAGCTATCTTATGAGCTATCTGTGTGTGTGCATGTATGTGTGTGTGTGTGTGTGTGTGTGTGTATGTGTGTGTGTGGTGCGCGCGGGTGTGTGTGTATGTGTGTGTGTGAGTGTGCGTGTGTGTGTGTGTGTGTGTATGTGTGTGTGTGTGTGTGTGTGAGTGCTTGATAGAGTGTGTGTTAGAGTGTGTGTGTGCGAGTTTGTGTGTGTGTGTGTGTGTGTGTGTGTGTGTGTGTGTGTGTGTGTGTGCGCGCGTGTGCGTGTGCGTGTGCGTGTGCGTGTGCGTGTGTGTGTGTGTATGTGTGTGTATGTGTGTTAGTGTTAGTGTATGGATTGATTTCCTTTGCTTTTCTTTGTTCTGGCTTGCTTTGTTCGATTCAAATTCACTGTTTAATTTGCTTAGCTTTGTTTAATGAGTTGTAGTTGGGTTTGGTTTAATTTGATTTTGTTTTGGATTTAGTGAATCAGTTCAAAAAATGACAAATCACAGTCTATAATTTCAGACAGCTGTGATATAGACGGAGTCCAGGTTGTTGGGGAAAATGGAATCATTGTCAAAAAATGAAAGGATATATGGATCTCTAAAAAGTGCCTCTATGATAATTTTTTTAACCCATACTTAATGGGGAGAGTATTTATGTAAAAAAGTGTAGGACGTTCTTTTTTTTATCAGATCCGTGTAGCACAGTATCAAATAGTTGAATGAATTTGAGGAGGCGACAGGTCAAAACTACAAATGGAAAACCTACACTTAGAGGTCTGCTTGCTGCAAACCTCTTATTTGAAAACATTTCCTTGAACCTAAGTTTTATCATACTGCATGTGTGTGTGTCTTTACGTGTAGGATGCATGTTGTATTATAGCGTGCGTGTGTGCGTTTCATGTTCAGGCTCAGACTGTGTGATGATAATGTGTGTGTGTTTTTGTGTGCGTGTGCGCCTAGAGCTCCACTATGTACTTTTTTGACTGTGTGGAGGAAGTGCGCCTTATAAATAAACATATTATTATTATTATTATTAAAACACCTACAGTACATTTACACGTGCAAATATTTTCTTGCGGATCGGTCATCACTTTAACCGAGATTGCAAAATGTTTTCTCGTAGTGGACAAAAAGCATGAACTTTATCATCTCGAAAAACAAGAATCTCTCGCCGAAGTCGTGCTTCCATGCAACTATATACTATTACATGATATATTTTCCATGAGATCAATTTAAATTCAAAAGTGTTTACTGTTTATTTTAATCAAATTATACTATAAATCATTTAACTCTAATTAAATGTGTAAAATTAATCACTACGATTTCAAGTATAAAGAACTGATTGAATGATTGTATCATCATTTAATATATTATCATATCTATCAATATTTTGATTATCGTACTGTATTCTGATAGCCTCTAGTCATGTTTTCCTTGTACTGATCAACATTTGCATATCCTTCTTGTGGAAGAATGAAGTACCTGTTGTATTTCAACACATTACATTGCATTACACTGCATTGTGTTGTACAGTGTTGTGTGCCACTGGCTATTTTGTATTGTTCTGTGTTATGTTGTATTCCGTTCTTTTGTTTCAGGCTACCTGGCTATTTTGTATTGTTCTGTGTTATGTTGTATTCCGTTCTTTTGTTTCAGGCTACCTGGCTATTTTGTATTGTTCTGTGTTATGTTGTATTCCGTTCTTTTGTTTCAGGCTACCTGGCTATTTTGTATTGTTCTGTGTTATGTTGTATTCCGTTCTTTTGTTTCAGGCTACCTGGCTATTTTGTATTGTTCTGTGTTATGTTGTATTCCGTTCTTTTGTTTCAGGCTACCTGGCTATTTTGTATGTTCTGTGTTATGTTGTATTCCGTTCTTTTGTTTCAGGCTACCTGGCTATTTTGTATTGTTCTGTGTTATGTTGTATTCCGTTCTTTTGTTTCAGGCTACCTGGCTATTTTGTATTGTTCTGTGTTATGTTGTATTCCGTTCTTTTGTTTCAGGCTACCTGGCTATTTTGTATTGTTCTGTGTTATGTTGTATTCCGTTCTTTTGTTTCAGGCTACCTGGCTATTTTGTATTGTTCTGTGTTATGTTGTATTCCGTTCTTTTGTTTCAGGCTACCTGGCTATTTTGTATTGTTCTGTGTTATGTTGTATTCCGTTCTTTTGTTTCAGGTACCTGGCTATTTTGTATTGTTCTGTGTTATGTTGTATTCCGTTCTTTTGTTTCAGGCTACCTGGCTATTTTGTATTGTTCTGTGTTATGTTGTATTCCGTTCTTTTGTTTCAGGCTACCTGGCTATTTTGTATTGTTCTGTGTTATGTTGTATTCCGTTCTTTTGTTTCAGGCTACCTGGCTATTTTGTATTGTTCTGTGTTATGTTGTATTCCGTTCTTTTGTTTCAGGCTACCTGGCTATTTTGTATTGTTCTGTGTTATGTTGTATTCCGTTCTTTTGTTTCAGGCTACCTGGCTATTTTGTATTGTTCTGTGTTATGTTGTATTCCGTTCTTTTGTTTCAGGCTACCTGGCTATTTTGTATTGTTCTGTGTTATGTTGTATTCCGTTCTTTTGTTTCAGGCTACCTGGCTATTTTGTATTGTTCTGTGTTATGTTGTATTCCGTTCTTTTGTTTCAGGCTACCTGGCTATTTTGTATTGTTCTGTGTTATGTTGTATTCCGTTCTTTTGTTTCAGGCTACCTGGCTATTTTGTATTGTTCTGTGTTATGTTGTATTCCGTTCTTTTGTTTCAGGCTACCTGGCTATTTTGTATTGTTCTGTGTTATGTTGTATTCCGTTCTTTTGTTTCAGGGTACCTGGCTATTTTGTATGTTCTGTGTTATGTTGTATTCCGTTCTTTTGTTTCAGGCTACCTGGCTATTTTGTATTGTTCTGTGTTATGTTGTATTCCGTTCTTTTGTTTCAGGCTACCTGGCTATTTTGTATTGTTCTGTGTTATGTTGTATTCCGTTCTTTTGTTTCAGGCTACCTGGCTATTTTGTATGTTCTGTGTTATGTTGTATTCCGTTCTTTTGTTTCAGGCTACCTGGCTATTTTGTATTGTTCTGTGTTATGTTGTATTCCGATCTTTTGTTACAGGCTACCTGGCTATTATGTATAGTTCTGTGTTATGTTGTATTCCGTTCTTTTGTTTCAGGCTACCTGGCTATTTTGTATTGTTCTGTGTTATGTTGTATTCCGTTCTTTTGTTTCAGGCTACCTGGCTATTTTGTATTGTTCTGTGTTATGTTGTATTCCGTTCTTTTGTTTCAGGCTACCTGGCTATTTTGTATTGTTCTGTGTTATGTTGTATTCCGTTCTTTTGTTTCAGGGTACCTGGCTATTTTGTATTGTTCTGTGTTATGTTGTATTCCGTTCTTTTGTTTCAGGCTACCTGGCTATTTTGTATTGTTCTGTGTTATGTTGTATTCCGTTCTTTTGTTTCAGGGTACCTGGCTATTTTGTAATGTTCTGTGTTATGTTGTATTCCGTTCTTTTGTTTCAGGCTACCTGGCTATTTTGTATTGTTCTGTGTTATGTTGTATTCCGTTCTTTTGTTTCAGGCTACCTGGCTATTTTGTATTGTTCTGTGTTATGTTGTATTCCGTTCTTTTGTTTCAGGCTACCTGGCTATTTTGTATTGTTCTGTGTTATGTTGTATTCCGTTCTTTTGTTTCAGGCTACCTGGCTATTTTGTATTGTTCTGTGTTATGTTGTATTCCGTTCTTTTGTTTCAGGGTACCTGGCTATTTTGTATTGTTCTGTGTTATGTTGTATTCCGTTCTTTTGTTTCAGGCTACCTGGCTATTTTGTAATGTTCTTTGTTATGTTGTATTCCGTTCTTTTGTTTCAGGCTACCTGGCTATTTTGTATTGTTCTGTGTTATGTTGTATTCCGTTCTTTTGTTTCAGGCTACCTGGCTATTTTGTATTGTTCTGTGTTATGTTGTATTCCGTTCTTTTGTTTCAGGCTACCTGGCTATTTTGTATTGTTCTGTGTTATGTTGTATTCCGTTCTTTTGTTTCAGGCTACCTGGCTATTTTGTATTGTTCTGTGTTATGTTGTATTCCGTTCTTTTGTTTCAGGCTACCTGGCTATTTTGTATTGTTCTGTGTTATGTTGTATTCCGTTCTTTTGTTTCAGGCTACCTGGCTATTTTGTATGTTCTGTGTTATGTTGTATTCCGTTCTTTTGTTTCAGGCTACCTGGCTATTTTGTATTGTTCTGTGTTATGTTGTATTCCGTTCTTTTGTTTCAGGCTACCTGGCTATTTTGTATTGTTCTGTGTTATGTTGTATTCCGTTCTTTTGTTTCAGGCTACCTGGCTATTTTGTATTGTTCTGTGTTATGTTGTATTCCGTTCTTTTGTTTCAGGCTACCTGGCTATTTTGTATTGTTCTGTGTTATGTTGTATTCCGTTCTTTTGTTTCAGGCTACCTGGCTATTTTGTATTGTTCTGTGTTATGTTGTATTCCGTTCTTTTGTTTCAGGCTACCTGGCTATTTTGTATTGTTCTGTGTTATGTTGTATTCCGTTCTTTTGTTTCAGGCTATCTGGCTATTTTGTATTGTTCTGTGTTATGTTGTATTCCGTTCTTTTGTTTCAGGCTACCTGGCTATTTTGTATTGTTCTGTGTTATGTTGTATTCCGTTCTTTTGTTTCAGGCTACCTGGCTATTTTG
>JAWQFJ010029903.1:27500-47038 GCA_034096865.1 Theodoxus fluviatilis | reverse complement strand
GGGTTGGTGGTTACCGTCAAAATATGACTTTTACTGAGAGAATTTCAAACTGCACCTATGAAACATAAGAGCAGAGAATACGTATGTACAAGTTAAAAATTACAATGTTGTCTCTCATTACATTGCACTGACGTTCGTAACATTTATGTATCAAAATGTTTTCGACGTATTAATTTTGCACTTCAGACCGAAATATTCCGCCACAATTCAGTTGTAAATCAGACATATATTTTATGAGTCATGTTATAATTACTTTGCTATTTTTGCGTATTATTTCATTGTCCGGGAAGTAGCTCACGCGACAGAGCGCTCGCTTAGCAAATGAGAGGTACGGGTTTTTATGATACCCCGCATCTCCAACGCAGTACTTCCTTCAAACCTATTGACTGTTTTTCACAATTATTCAGACTTATTACGAAGTGACATTTGATTATGACACAAGGATTCTCCCAAAGCATATCAGTAATATACGAACTCACCGAAGTGCGTTCTAAATGTGGGCTGATTGACTAAGACCACACACGCGGCTCCACCCCGTAGGAAGCCGGCTGTTGATTGGTCGAGAGACTTCATTCATAAAACGCGGTTTGCAGGTGATTGGTTACCTATAGTTAGACTTCTGTAACTTTGAGCGTTGAAGTTCGATACTGAAATGTATAGATCTATATCAACGTTTAGATAACGTTTTATCCTTGAAATGACGACAATCATTAATGGAGCTTGCATAATAAACCACTTAAGGAAAGAAAAAGGATAACTTAGCGCCGAAAATAATCGCGATTGACCACGATCGTGACTCCTCCACCGCACTAGCGCTCGGAGCTCTTCTATCTCAGAGTACCATTCACTTAGCACTAACGGGATGGCATGTGCGACACACGGCTCAGAACTGTGAACACAGCGATCGTATGGATTTTTGTGTTGTCTGAAGCTTATGATTATCACACACTGGGGACATTTATGATGACTCAATAGCAAGTTCAAAGCGAAGAAAAAAGTTTGTCGGAAAGTGCGGGAAAACTCGCGCGTGCTAGATTCCCAGCACATTCGGACAAGAATATTATTTTTCCCCCCGCTATACTTCTAATCGGGGTACATTCATTTGCACTTCTGATTTCACCGTGAACGATGGTTGATCTGGTATTAATTTTTTTTTCTCTCTGTCTCTCTCTGTCTCTCTCTGTCTCTCTCTCTCTGTCTCTCTCTCTCTCTCTCTCTCTCTCTCTCTCTCTCTCTCTCTCTCTCTCTCTCCGTCTCTCTCTCTCTCTCTCTCTCTCTCTCTCTCTCTCTCTCTCTCTCTCTCTCTCTCTCTCCCCAACCACCACACCTTCTCTCTCTCTATCTCTCTCTCTCTATATATATATATATTTATCTTTCTCTCTATTTCTCCCCTCTCTCTCTCTCTCTCTCTCTCTCTCTCTCTCTCTCTCTCTCTCCTTTATTCACACACACACACACACACACACACACACACACACACACACACACACACACACACACACACACCCCTAAAAAAAGAAAAAGTATTTCGCAGAAGTGCGTAACACTCTTGTAAAATCTTTGTCTAATTCTCGAGCGTTCTGGGGCATTGTTAAGAGATAGGCACAACTGCCATCTTTTCAACCAAATATTAGTATTGACATGAGGAAATCACACTTTGAAACTGTTCAAATGCATAGATAGTCCCTAGTGCGTAGAACCAGACGTAGACGAATTTGTAACTCATGAGGTGCTCGATGCTGTTATCAGCGAGGAAGAAGTGAGAAGCGCCATCAACAGATCACGGTCTGCAAGGGCACCAGGCGAGGACAATCTACCTGGAAGGTGTTACAAAACAGCACGTGAGAACATTATTCCATTCTTGACTACACTCTTCAATGTGCTATTTGAGTCGCACTGTTTCCCTGAGACTTTTTCACGGTCAATTATCATCCCACTGCACTAGAAAGGAGATGTGCATAACACAAAAAACTCTGGAGGGATCTCGTTGTTGTGTGCAAGTAGTAAGATCTTTACTACCATTCTTGCCAGATGTTTACGTGCTTGGATGGAGATAGAAAATAAAACGTGCATTGAACAGACTAGGTTTCGATCCAAACATTCGACAATTGATCATATTTTCACCTTGAATACTATGGTACTGAAGCATGAATATGGGGAAAGACGTATCAAGTTGTATGTTGCTTTCGTGAATTATAGAAAGGCATTTGATTTTGTAAATCGTACAATGCTCTGGAAAGTTCTTAAAGACGCACGATTTTCGACAAAATTCATTTTAATTTTAAAAGCCACTTACAGCAATGTTCAAACATGCGTTCCATGAGGGCACGTGTTGTCTGACTTCTTTGGTTGCCCCTCCGGAGTAAAACAAGGGGCAATTGAGAGTTCTTTAATTTTCTCTCTGTACGTCAATGTAGTTGCTGATTATGTGCGAAGTGAAGGCAAACACGGAGTACAAATGAGACCTGGTGTGATGGACGTGTTTCTCCTATATTGTTTGCCGATGATATAGTGTTGATATCAACTACACCCATCGGCCTTCAGAATCAGCTAGACAACCTCTTCTATATATCGAAAAACCTTGACTTAAAAGTAAACACGGACAAAACGAAAGTCATGGTGTTCAGGAGAGGTGGATATCTAGCACAGGGTGAAAACTGGTTTCTTAACGGTATTCGATTGGAGGCAGTGAATCAATATGTTTACCTCTGTTACCTTTTCACAACAAAACTGTCCATCGAGACGACCGTAGATGACCTAGCCAGCAGAGGAAAACAAAAAGGTGTACAAATGTTGAAAGTTTTATGGAGTCTGCATAATACAAGACCAAATGTTTTCACTACCATGTTTGACGCGCAAGTTCAAAGTAAGTTTAGGTATGGTTCTGAAATTTGGGGTCTCGAAAGACACGTGAAAGTAGAGAGATCGCTTACTTTTGTATGCAAAACGTTTTTGGGACGAAAGGACACCAAACCACATGGTGTACCCTGACCTTGGGTAATATCCGATTGTAATTAACAGCGGTGTGAGGGTAATTAAATACTGGTTTAAGCTCTGTAGGATGAGGGAAGATCGAGTGCCAAAACAAGCACTGAGAAAGCTTTAGAATTCGCGTATTAAGGGAAAGAAACTGGACCGAGCCTGTGAAGAAGTGTCTGTGCAAGTTGCGTTTTGGATTTGTGTGGATGAACAATGGAGTAGGCAATGAAAAGCAATTTCTGTCGCAATTCAATCAAAGAATACAAGACTGCTATCTCCAAGATTGGAATGCGGGAAATATTGATAGTGACATGTATTCATGGTACTCGACATTCAAAGAAAGTTTTAGTTTGGAAAATTATCTGAATACACTGGACATGAAAAAGTTTAGGGATGTATTCATTCGTTTTAGATTAGGAATACATGATTTAAGCAACAATAGAAGGTACGAACGCACACAAGATACAAAATATCCATTTTGCGGTGAAAGAGAAAACGAAAAGCATTTCTTTTTGTTGTGTGCAGCATACGAACAACTTAGATCAAACTACATAGATCGGTACTGCGCCAGAAACCAAATCGTATAAATGTTTGCAATTATCTAATGCAAGGAACCAATGTCAAAATGTCGCAATCAATATCTATGTATATTTTTTACGCCTTCAAAATGAGAGAACACAAATGTAGAAAATATATTTGTAATCCCTACTGTTGTAATAGTATATATATATGTATAGTGACTGGAAATTCAATGGTTACGAGTTAATCGTTCACATACGAGTCACGTTAGTAAGGCATGGTGCTGTGCTATCTGTTTCTCCCCCCTTCCCCAGATGTGTTCATGTG
Organism: Theodoxus fluviatilis; assembly: GCA_034096865.1. Taxonomy (NCBI): domain Eukaryota; kingdom Metazoa; phylum Mollusca; class Gastropoda; order Cycloneritida; family Neritidae; genus Theodoxus; species Theodoxus fluviatilis. The sequence goes on along the minus strand of JAWQFJ010029903.1, from coordinate 43,213 downwards.
TAAATGCAATGGGCCGATGGCCTCAAAATAATGTTCAGTTCAGTTCTCCTCCCCCCCCTCTCTCTCTCTCTCTCTCTCTCTCTCTCTCTCTCTCTCTCTCTCTCTCTCTCTCTCTCTCTTTCTCTCCCCCCAACCCCCCCAACCCCCATCCCCCCCCCCCCCCCCACACACACACACATTGTAGCTGAGAGTAGTTTCCCCTCAGACGGCACCCTCTGGAGAGGAGAGCACCACCAGTGGAGGCAAGCAGCCAATCAGCAGGCGAGTTTCCAGGCACCCATAAAATGGCGCTTGTCTCTTTTCCCGTTTTTTTTCTTCTTCAAAGCAGCGCTCGTTAGCGATTGCCTAAACAACCGCCTGGCTCCGAACATCACTCCCACTTCTCCCTCCCTCCCCCCCGTGGGTCGATGCCTGGGCGAACGCTAGAGAAAGGAGCACAGTTTTATCTGTCGGCACATCAAAGGGGTTGCCCGCCACGCAACACCACTTATTTGACCATCGGCGGCGGGCTGCCTTTGATGTGCCGCTGTCGTAAAGTGGCGTGTCAGGGGGAACGCAGATCGGAGAATATTTATGAAGATATTTTATGGGCTCAGCAGGGGCGGGAGAAGACTGATTTGCTTAATGAGGGTGAGCGTATTAATTGGCTCGGGAGACCGCATGCTTTGTGCCCGCAGCAAGGTGACATTGATGATTGGACAAGGGGTTTCCCCGCAGAGAAGGAAAAATCGACTCTGAGAGGCGTGGTCGTTTTTTTTAGAGAGCAGTTCCATGGGAATTGGTTGATTGGGTCATTACGTCATGTGTGATCTGGGAGTAATTTCGGCATGGAGAGGAGAGATATGCCTCGAGCGAGAGCGAGAAAGAGAGATATTCGTTCACATTTGCTGAAGGCATGTTGTCAGTTCTTGCTTGACTCAGAGAACAAACTGTCTGTGATCTTCGTCATGTTTTCTTTCCGTCTCTTTGCTTTGAAATGCGTCCTTCTCGTGTTTTACTGGCACTCCCCTCAGCACTGCTTTCCTTCAATTCAAACATTTTTTTTAAAGTGATCATTCTGTCTCATGACTCTCTTTCATTTTCCCCTCGAATCCGATTGCATATGTATCTCTTCTTTTCATAATTGCAGTTGCTCTCTCGCCTCGTCAATTTGAGTGGCAAGTACAGTTCCGGAGGATGAAAAAAACAGAACAGAATACAACTGAAGTCAACAGAATTGAATTGCTATGAATATAATTGAATTCGATCGAATTGAATTGAATTGAACTGAATTGAATCAAATTGAATTGAATAAACTTTATTTAACAAGGAATATTAATAACCAGGCATGCCTGTCTTACAAAAGAAGGGAATCAAAGCTATCTTCAAAGCCTCTCTTCAGATCCTAATCGTCGTTCCTTCCAATAAGGAGAACTTGACAGAGGCCGAGGGTGGGGTTGCAGTGATCATCTGATAGCGGATTGTGTCCTAGCAATTCTCATAAACTGTGCGAGAGTCCTGTCTGTTCGTGTAATTGTCTTTTTTGTGTGTTTTCGTTGCATTAAGAACAGAGATTAACTGATGCCGTGATCGGGGAGAGCAAAAGCTGCACGAGAGACCCTGCACCGCTCACTGCAGGTCACGATGACCTGACCTTCGCGCCCTGAACATCGCCACAAGGTCACACAACTTTCTCGCTTCGCTGTTCGAGGGAGATGCTCACCAGAGTAGCCTCGTCGAGAATTTGTCACGTTTTCTTTCAAGAGAACACAAGAACCAATGCCCTCGATACAAAAAGTGTGACCCTTCACTACAAAATGAGACGACTGTCATCTTATGGAAATTCTCATTTACAAGCATGGTCACACAACGGAGACAGTTATCTTTCAAATGATGCAACCAACTTTAAAATAGGAGGAACTGTGACACAATGATGAGCTTCTGAAGACTGATACTCGCTGTAATGACGATCTGAGAAAAAGCGCTTAAAAGTTTTCGGAGAAAAAAAAAGTTTTTTTTATGGAACGTAGTGTTGCCGTCGTGATGTTTACACGTATAGTGAATTAGGTATACTGGCTGACCAGCTGGGCAGCTACCAACGGACAAAAAACGCGAACATATGAGTTGGGAGAATACACTCCTTGACTATGCGAATTGTGATTGATCTGTTTACAGTAACACCCTTGCAAAGACAAGGTAATGATTTCGCGACGAAAGTTTCACTCTGTTTTCGGTAGGGTGAGGTCCAAGTTTTGCAGAGTAAGCAAAGAAAATGACTGAATTCTACATAAACGAGATGTTATGTTATACACAAATGGATGGAGATGTAACATCTATAAAGAATAATATCAGCACTGACACACAGAACCCCTCTCTCTATATTTGGCCAATATCTTGAAATCAGGATAGGTGACTTCGGTCTTATTCTACAGTGGAGGTCATTTTCTGTCGTCCTCCTTTGCTGCCAGTGTCTTGCAGTGAATGGGTGTGTAGTGTTCTATAGACGTTATTCATGCAGCGGCCATTTTGAAATCGAAAACGAGGCGAACTGGACAAACATCATGGCGTCTTCTATGGCCAGCACCAGTACCAGTACATGGTGTGGAAATCTCCTTCATGTACCTCCATTCTCGCACGGAAATGCGGAAATATGGGCAAGTGATGTTGGTACCCACATTTAAAAAGACAGCCAGAGGCTGTGGAGCGAGTCCAGCACAGGGCTACCAAGTTGTTGAGTGAATATGGGGAGATGTCTTACAGCGAGCGCTTAGAGTATTTGAATCTGCACTCACTAAAAGGAAGAAGGATTCGTGGTGACCTAATAGAGACTTATTAATCTTACAATAATCTCGTAGACGTGGAGTGGAGCGACATCTTTAAGTCACCAAGTTGTACCAGTACGAGAAATGCAGACGTAAAAGTGTTTGTTCAACGTAGTAATACTAAACTAAGAAAGTATTGTTTCAGTAATCGTGTTGCTAACCTGGGAAATAACCTTCCGTTTCAGCTCAAGACTGCACCGACTACTAACGTTTTCAAAAACCAACTGGACAAGGATCCTACATTCATATCGTTAGTCAGAAGCTATGATGAGTGACACTGTCGCAATAGGAAAATTGCGCTAAGACCTTATGTTATATAACGCAACACATTACGATGGGGCGTTCAAAAGGCTTCACGGCCTACATCTAGCCTCTCAACTACTACTACTACTAATACTACTACTACTACTACTACTACTACTACTACTACTACTACATACCCAGTAAAAAGAAAGGGAAAGGATACGAAAAGTTCATCGAAGGATTTGTGCATGACATCGAAGGTAAAACAGGTTACCCTTCTCTCTTGTAGATCTAAATCTGTAGTGTTGATCATTATGACTGGTGTTTCTTGAAATAAGGTCAGTAAGCCTATATGTTAATTTATTACGCTAATAAAACCACGGGATGTCTTTGCAGATAGTTTGTTATATCTAATCAAATACTTAATTTTGAGTCAAAATTGCGAGATAAGCGACTACTGCCAGCTGGGCTTGCATCGTCTGCCATGCCGACATCAACATGTCCGGTGTGATCAAGACTCTATACATGACTCTCTACCATTGGCTGATTTATATTTTTGAACCAATCACAATAGGTTTCTCATGAGTAGAGGTTGTTACTATGTTAGGTCGTGCGAAGTGATGGAATGCTCTTGCTTCCTAGTGTAAACATTGCAGTTTCCCAGCTATAAACAAGAAAAACAACATCACTTGCCCATATTTCAACATTTCCATGCGAGAATGGAGGCACATGAAGGAGATTTCCACTCCATGTACTGGTACTGGTGCTGGCCATAGAAGACGCCATGGTGTTTGCCCAGTTCGCCTCGATTTGAAAACCGGAAGTATCTCGGGTGAATAATGTCTATGCTCTGCGTTTACTCCTCGACTGGATTAGATTAGTCACTGTATTCATTTGTGAACGTCGATGACATAGTTTGAAAGCAATGTAAACGCTCTTCATTTCATAGAGGTCTTCATATGTGAGAGTTCATTGCTTCGTTCATGCAGTTTTCGGTTTTGAGGTTAATGTGAAGTATCTTTTAAGCTTCACAACACATCGCGTGTGAGGTTTGCCAATGCAACTATCCCCTCGCTGTAAGTCTATAATGACTTTTTCCACCCAAAATGCTCAGGTCCGGAAATCCTGTTGCAGTCATTTCCGGTAGATGTAATTAGCTGATGACGCGGTTACCGTCAGTGCCAATATGTTTTTCTACTCTTCCAAAACGTATGTCCCACACTTTCTGCCCTTGGACGGCAAACTCTGACACAGCCAATCAACTGGACCGATTATCACAGCCTTGGAGTCTAAAACGGCGAGAGAGGAACTGATCTGATTAAAGAGGCACCATACCACTGGCAAATTCCGAGGTGGCTAGGCTAAGAAATCTACGTCATCAGCTCAGGTGCAACGTAACCACGATCTTCCAGTTTATAGTGACTGCATCTGGCGTCTTACTATGCAATCTATCGAGACAGTAACAGAAACTAACCACAAGTTTTGTACTGTCGACTACTTCCCAAACCTAATCCTTGCAACCCAAATGCCCAAAAGTTTGAGGCCAACACACATGAAGGTCAAGTCAAAAGATTGACCGAGTTCAATACACGGATGGAGGCGCTCAATGCCCCCCCGTCATGAGCTGGGCCCCCTGGCTGCTGGACTGTAGGGGCCTGCTCTAGTGGCTCAGCCAGACCCATCCCTGAACAGCCAAAGAGGTTACCAGGGTGTCGGAACAACGTCAGGTCATTAAGATCCGGCTGTGAGTTCAAATCGCCCTCGATGACTCCGGGACCAGCCACATGCAGCAATAAACTGACCGCCAGATCCCAAATCCACTTCCCTAAAGCAGTTTTTTTTACTTCCCTGGCAATCAACCAGAAAAAGTCAGACTTTGCCCTCACTCACCTGTCTTCTGGCAAGAAAAGTTTCCTGTCAAGCAATGGATCTTGCCAGATGGCGCCTAGAAAATGACTTCTCGCTTTATTTAACTGCAGCACTTCCTCTGCTGGACACAAAACAGTGTTTATGATCTCCCTCCCCCTCCCCACACTTCCCATTCCACCCACCCATCCCATCCATCCATCCCCCCCACCCACTCCTCCACCCCACCCACTACCCACCTCACACACCCAATATCTACACACCTACCAGAATATTCTAAGTACAGATTTGAAAACTAAACTTTGGGGTGGGTGCTGGGTGAGACGCTGGGAATATTTCAACAACTAACGCAGGGCTTTGCCCTTTTTCAGGAATATGCATAGTTCGTATTGATATGTGAGTATATGTATTTAAATTTAATCATCCATACTAAGATGTCTTTGTTAAACTCACTCCGGTCAGATTACCCTCCCTACAATTATCTTCTATGAAAAAGAATCGTGTAAGTCTGTTTCCGTTAAAAAAAATAGTTTGAAGTGAAATTCAATGAAGAACATTTTTCATATTTGGGGCAAGACATAACTTAAGACTTATAAATAATTGATCAGTCATAAATCATAGTCGATGTCATATAGGCCAAGTGCCTTAAAAATACCTGCCTCCATTTTTGCTGTCACAAACATGCCCGGGCAAAATGCAGTGGTTGTTTTTACACTTCCTGTTCTACCCGTGAATTGTTCTACTTTTTCATTTTTCCACCTCCCCACCAACCCCACCCCCATCCTCGCCCCCTCCTTTTCCTCCTTTCCTTTCCCTGTCACGCTGTCTTTCTTTCTCCACCCACCCCCACCCCCTTCCCCGGGCCATGCCCACCCCATCGCACCTCCTCTATCCATCCACTCTCACTCTCAACAAGTCTCTCATTTACCTGAAGCTTTTTTGTATTGCCTTCATATCCCTACCTGCCGTATTCAACCTCCTCCCCCCTTCCCCACCTACCCACCCTCCTCTACCGTAAGACCCCCCCACCCTCCATCTCAATACACAGTCTCCTATACCTAACCCCATTCTCTGCCCCCCCCCCCCCTCTTCTCTTTTTTATGACCCCACCCCCACCCCACCCTCTTCCCACACAAGTTTTACTCCAACTGGGAAACCACCTGTCGTATGGAGTTTGGCCTGAGCCGCCATTGTGTCCAGATTTACGACTGGGCCTCGCACAGCGCTTTACCGCTCCACACCTCCACCTCCGCCTCCAGAGCGTCGCCATGGAAACAAAGACGCCTACCCTCTTGCGTCACAAATCCCTTCCCCACCTAAACACCAACACATCGAGCCCCCCCAACCACCACCACCCCCAACCACCCCCCAACCACCCCTCCCTCAAAAGAAAAAAAGACTATACGCATGCGAGCTGCTTTCACGCCATATGCGAGGCGGAGGAACTCATGCATATTCATGAGCGCCGCAACCCGTTGGAGTCGAGCGAGCTCTGCTGCACACGTGGATTGTTTGGGGGTGAGGTTACGTGAGACGCATGATGACGAGAAAGAGGGAACGGGTGGAGCGGATCACGCATCACCACGGGCCCCCAGAGTTACGACTCCCGTGGGGGTAAGGCACGGTCGTGCCAGACACAGTCTAGCTCCCGCCTCGCTACGAAGATCACAGGCGCCGCCGCCTGACTGACGTCATCAGTGTGTGGGTAGGGCAGTTGTTCTAATTCATTAGCTTTCCGCCTCTGCCGGCGATTCGCCAGCCCCGGCCTCGTCGTCTCCGCCATCAAAAGCGAGTCTGTGTGCACATTATACACACAGACCCACTGCGCTTTGTGGTGAAAATGGATTCATGCACCAGTCCCTGGCTTCAGAGAGAGTTTTTCTTTTTGCCCCCTTTTTTTCACCTCCCTCGTCCTGCCTGACGGCGTGAATAGCTTCAAAAGGTGCGGGCGAAACGAGAGTGGAGTAATTTTGCTTTCATACTGGCTCAAGTTCCGTGGAGTGTTTTGCCTCTGAATTTCCAGTCTTCTGCATGATATGTTTGAACGATTCCTTCCAGCTGGGACGATCGAGGTTAATGCTGTGATAACAAAGACGGAATGATTCAATATGGCTGAATCAAGAAGGGAAATCCTTTTACATTTCGACGTTTGAAAGTGCCCTGTCGTCACGTGTCCTCAAACGCAGCAGGTTTCAATAATTAAGTAGCGTCAGAAGCCCTCATTGCAAAGTCGTAGCAACAAATGTCGTAGTAGAATACTTCCACCCGCGCTGTCGATTTTGCTTGTGCGCAGTGAAGCGTGTCACGGACAGGTTTTTCTCATGCTTAGCATTCATTCATGAAACACTTTGAGTATTCAAATATTGGTGTAGTGTGTTGAAGTCTTGACTCATTAAGTCGTGCCGACAGCAACAATTAGTTTTAGGCTCCCTTGTGCTGTTGTGTTGTTTTTTTTAACCTTCCGAACAGTCACTAGAATACATGAGTAAGTCTTAGATGCGCTCAGTACTACGTGCGAACTGTAATGATAATAAGTGCATCACATTGCTCACAATACAAATGTACAGTTTTCGCTTCAAGTTGGCTCAAAGCAAAAGCAGTCAACTTGTAAGTGCTGCGCTACTTGGCTACGAGTGAGGGAGACACACTGACACAGCAGTCAACTTGTACGTGCTGTGCTACTTGGCATTGTGTGAGGGAGACACACTGACACAGCAGTCAACTTGTACGTGCTGTGCTACATGGCAACGTGTGAGGGAGACACACTGACACAGCAGTCAACTTGTACGTGCTGTGCTACATGGCAACGTGTGAGGGAGACACACTGACACAGCAGTCAACTTGTACGTGCTGTGCTACTTGGCAACGTGTGAGGGAGACACACTGACACAGCAGTCAACTTGTACTTGCTGTGCTACTTGGCAACGTGTGAGGGAGACACACTGACACAGCAGTCAACTTGTACTTGCTGTGCTACTTGGCAACGTGTGAGGGAGACACACTGACACAGCAGTCAACTTGTACGTGCTGTACTACTTGGCAACGTGTGAGGGAGACACACTGACACAGCAGTCAACTTGTACGTGCTGTGCTACTTGGCAACGTGTGAGGGAGACACACTGACACATCAGTCAACTTGTACGTGCTGTGCTACTTGGCAACGTGTGAGGGAGACACACTGACACAGCAGTCAACTTGTACGTGCTGTGCTACTTGGCAATGTGTGAAGGAGACACACTGACAGAGCAGTCAACTTGTACGCGCTGTGCTACTTGGCAACGTGTGAGGGAGACACACTGACACAGCAGTCAACTTGTACGTGCTGTGCTACTTGGCAACGTGTGGGGGAGACACACTGACACAGCAGTCAACTTGTTCGTGATGTACTACTTGGCAATGTGTACGGGAGACACAGTGACAATGCAGTCAACTTGTACGTGCTGCGCTACTTGGCAATGTGTACGGGAGACACACTGGCAATGCAGTCAACTTGTACGTGCGGCGCTACTTGGCAATGTGTACGGGAGACACACTGGCAATGCAGTCAACTTGTAAGTGCTGTACTACTTGGCAACGTGTGAGGGAGACACACTGACACAGCAGTCAACTTGTACGTGCTGTGCTACTTGGCAACGTGTGAGGGAGACTCACTGACACAGCAGTCAACTTGTACGTGATGTACTACTTGGCAACGTGTGAGGGAGACACACTGACACAGCAGTCAACTTGTACGCGCTGTACTACTTGGCAATTGTGAGGGAGACACACTGACACAGCAGTCAACTTGTACGCGCTGTACTACTTGGCAACGTTTGAGGGAGACACACTGACACAGCAGTCAACTTGTACGTGCTGTGCTACTTGGCAACGTGTGAGGGAGACACACTGACACAGTAGTCAACTTGTACGTGCTGTGCTACTTGGCAACGTGTGAGGGAGACACATTGACAATGCAGTCAACTTGTACGTGCTGTGCTACTTGGCAACGTGTGAGGGAGACACACTGACACAGCAGTCAACTTGTACGCGCTGTACTACTTGGCAACGTTTGAGGGAGACACACTGACACAGCAGTCAACTTGTACGTGCTGTGCTACTTGGCAACGTGTGAGGGAGACTCACTGACACAGCAGTCAACTTGTACGTGATGTACTACTTGGCAACGTGTGAGGGAGACACACTGACACAGCAGTCAACTTGTACGCGCTGTACTACTTGGCAATTGTGAGGGAGACACACTGACACAGCAGTCAACTTGTACGCGCTGTACTACTTGGCAACGTTTGAGGGAGACACACTGACACAGCAGTCAACTTGTACGTGCTGTGCTACTTGGCAACGTGTGAGGGAGACACATTGACAATGCAGTCAACTTGTACGTGCTGTGCTACTTGGCAACGTGTGAGGGAGACACACTGACACAGCAGTCAACTTGTACGCGCTGTACTACTTGGCAACGTGTGAGGGAGACACACTGACACAGCAGTCAACTTGTACGTGATGTGCTACTTGGCAACGTGTGAGGGAGACACACTGACACAGTAGTCAACTTGTACGTGATGTGCTACTTGGCAACGTGTGAGGGAGACACACTGACACAGCAGTCAACTTGTACGTGCTGTGCTACTTGGCAACGTGTGAGGGAGACACACTGACACAGCAGTCAACTTGTACGCGCTGTACTACTTGGCAATGTGTACGGGAGACACACTGACACAGCAGTCAACTTGTACGCGCTGTACTACTTGGCAATGTGTACGGGAGACACACTGACACAGCAGTCAACTTGTTCGTGATGTACTACTTGGCAATGTGTACGGGAGACACAGTGACAATGCAGTCAACTTGTACGTGCTGTACTACTTGGCAATGTGTACGGGAGACACACTGACACAGCAGTCAACACGGGCACAAGAAAGTCGAGATGCATTTCCATGCATGGCATCAAACACTCCAAAACAATTTGTTCTTTTAGCCAACCCTGAGAAAAGTTTTCGGCGAACAATATAAATATTGGCTTTCCTGATCTTTGCATTACTATAAAATACGAAGTTTCCTCTGTAAGCAAACTTTTTTTTTAAATAACGTGAATATGCATGACTGAATAAATACTATTGTTGATTACATATTGAATTTTGTATTTTTTCTGGGTTTGAGCCTGTCTTTCTTCTCTCCTGCGCAGTCACATCTGTAAACACACATGGCATAAAACTCACAAAGAATATATATGGCAGACTGCAAGTCTGAACACACAGGTGTGGAGGTGTGGAAGGATGTGATATAATCCGTCCAACTGCCGTCAATTTTTTCAACCTGACATTCGCTCTGGGAATAAAAAATATAAATCTTTCACTTCCGGTATCTCCCGCTCCGGCCGTGCATCGCAACCCCCGACCTCACTACCCACTTCCGCTTTCATCCCCACTTCCATCCCCACTTCCATCCCCACTTCCATCCCCACTTCCATCCATACTTCCATCCCCACTTCCATCCCCACTTCCATTGCCACTTCCATCGATACTTCCATCGACACTTCCATCCCCACTCCCATCTCCACTTCCATTCCCACTTCCATCCCCACTTCCATCCCCACTTCCATCCCCACTTCCATCCCCACTTCCATCCCCACTTCTACTCCCACCCTACATCCCCACTTCCATCCCCACTTCCATCCCCACTTCCATCCCTTCTACTCCCACCCTACACCCCCACTTCCATCCCCACTTCCATCCCCACTTCCATCCCCACTTCCATCCCCACTTTCATCCCCACTTCCATCCCCACTTCCACTCCCACCCTACACCCCCACTTCCATCCCCACTTCCATCCCCACTTCCACTCCCACTTCCATCCCCATTTCCATCCCCACTTCCATCCCCACTTCCATCCCCAATTCCATCCCCACTTCCATCCCCACTTCCATCCCTTCTACTCCCACCCTACACCCCCACTTCCATCCCCACTTCCATCCCCACTTCCATCCCCACTTCCATCCCCACTTTCATCCCCACTTCCATCCCCACTTTCATCCCCACTTCCATCCCCACTTCTACTCCCACCCTACACCCCCACTTCCATCCCCACTTCCATCCCCACTTCCATCCCCACTTCCATCCCCACTTCCATCCCCACTTCCATCCCCACTTTCATCCCCACTTCCATCCCCACTTCCACTCCCACCCTACACCCCCACTTCCATCCCCACTTTCATCCCCACTTCCATCCCCACTTTCATCCCCACTTCCATCCCCACTTTCATCCCCACTTCCATCCCCACTTCCATCCCCACTTCCATCCCCACTTCCATCCCCACTTTCATCCCCACTTCCATCCCCACTTCCATCCCCACTTCCATCCCCACTTCCATCCCCACTTCCATCCCCACTTCCATCCCCACTCCCACTCCCACCCTACAACCCCACTTCCATCCCCATTTCCATCCCCACTTCCATCCCCACTCCCATCCCCACTTCCATCCCCACTTCCATTCCCACTTCCATCCCCACTTCCATCCCCACTTCCATCCCCACTTCCATCCCCACTTCCATCCCCACTTCCACTCCAACCCCACTTCCATCCCCACTTCCACCCCCACCCCCACCCTACACCCCCACTTCCATCCCCACTTCCATCCCCACTCCCACTCCCACCCTACAACCCCAGTTTCATCCCCACTTCCATCCCCACTTCCACTCCAACCCCACACGCCCACTTCCACTCCCCACTTCCATCCCCACTTCCATCCCCACTTCCATCCCCACTTCCATCCCCACTTCCATCTCCACTTCCATCCCCACTCCCATCCCCATTCCATCCCCACTCCATCCCCATTCCATCCCCACTCCCATCCCCATTCCATCCCCACTCCCATCCCCATTCCATCCCCACTCCCTCCCCACTTCCATCCCCACTTCCATCCCCACTTCCATCCCCACTTCCATCCCCACTTCATCCCCACTTCCATCCCCACTTCCATCCCCACTTCCATCCCCACTTTCATCCCCACTTCCATCCCCACTTCCATCCCCACTTCCATCCATACTTCCATCCCCACTTCCATCCCCACTCCCACTCCCACCCTACAACCCCACTTTCATCCCCATTTCCGTCCCCACTTCCATCCCCACTTCCATCCCCACTTCCATCCCCACTTCCATCTCCACTTCCATCCCCACTTCCATCCCCACTTCCATCCCCACTTCCATCCCCACTTCCATCCCCACTTCCATCCCCACTTCCATCTCCACTTCCATCCCCACTTCCACTCCCACCCTACACCCCCACTTCCATCCCCACTTTCATCCCACTTCCATCCCCACTTTCATCCCCACTTCCATCCCCACTTTCATCCCCACTTCCATCCCCACTTCCATCCCCACTTCCATCCCCACTTCCATCCCCACTTTCATCCCCACTTCCATCCCCACTTCCATCCCCACTTCCATCCCCACTTCCATCCCCACTCCCATCCCCATTCCATCCCCACTCCCATCCCCACTTCCACTCCCACCCTACACCCCCACTTCCATCCCCACTTCCATCCCCACTTCCACTCCCACCCTACACCCCCACTTCCATCCCCACTTTCATCCCCACTTCCATCCCCACTTTCATCCCCACTTCCATCCCCACTTCCATCCTCACTTCCATCCCCACTTCCATCCCCACTTCCATCCCCACTTCCATCCCCACGTCCATCTCCACTTCCATCCTCACTTCCATCCCCACTTCCATCCCCACTTCCATCCCCACTTCCATCCCCACTTCCATCCCCACTTCCATCCCCACGTCCATCCCCACTTCCATCCCCACTTCCATCTCCACTTCCATCCTCACTTCCATCCCCACTTCCATCCCCACTTCCATCCCCACTTCCATCCCCACTTCCATCCCCACTTTCATCCCCACTTCCATCCCCACTTTCATCCCCACTTCCATCCCCACTTCCATCCCCACTTCCATCCCCACTCCCACTCCCACCCTACAACCCCACTTCCATCCCCATTTCCATCCCCACTTCCATCCCCACTCCCATCCCCACTTCCATCCCCACTTCCATTCCCACTTCCATCCCCACTTCCATCCCCACTTCCATCCCCACTTCCATCCCCACTTCCATCCCCACTTCCACTCCAACCCCACTTCCATCCCCACTTCCACCCCCACCCCCACCCTACACCCCCACTTCCATCCCCACTTCCATCCCCACTCCCACTCCCACCCTACAACCCAGTTTCATCCCCACTTCCATCCCCACTTCCACTCCAACCCCACACGCCCACTTCCACTCCCCACTTCCATCCCCATTTCCATCCCCACTTCCATCCCCACTTCCATCCCCACTTCCATCTCCACTTCCATCCCCACTTCCATCCCCACTTCCATCCCCACTTCATCCCCACTTCCATCCCCACTTCCATCCCCACTTCCATCCCCACTTCCATCCCCACTTCCATCCCCACTCCCACTCCCACCCTACAACCCCACTTCCATCCCCACTTTCATCCCCACTTCCATCTCCACTTCCATCCCCACTTCCATCCCCACTTCCATCCCCACTTCCATCTCCACTTCCATCCCCACTTCCATCCCCACTTCCATCCCCACTTCCATCTCCACTTCCATCCCCACTTCCATCCCCACTTCCATCCCCACTTCCATCCCCACTTCCATCCCCACTTTCATCCCCACTTCCATCCCCACTTTCATCCCCACTTCCATCCCCACTTTCATCCCCACTCCCATCCCCATTCCATCCCCACTCCCATCCCCACTTCCATCCCCACTCCCATCCCCACTTCCATCCCCACTTCGATCCCCACTTCCACCCCCACCCCCACCCTACACCCCCACTTCCATCCCCATTTCCATCCCCACTTCCATACCCACTTCCATCCCCACTTCCACTCCCACCCTACACCCCCACTTCCATCCCCACTTCCATCCCCACTTCCATCCCCACTTCCACTCCCACCCCACATCCCCACTTCCAACCCCAATCCCACTACCCACCACCTCCACCAGGCACTTCCACTCCAACTCATACTCTCACTCCCCACCCTGCACTTTCACCCCAACTCCTACTCCCACCCACACCCCCACTTCCAACCCCACTCCCACCACCCATTTCCATCTCACCCCACTTCCAATCCAGCCCATCCCACTCCCCTTCCCATTCCCATCCCCACCCAACCCCACCACACCCCACCATATCCGATCCCACCCCACTCCCACTCCCACCCCACCCCACTACACTCTCACCACCACCCCATCCCACCCAACTCCCACTCCTACTCCCACCACACCACACCCCACTCCCACCACACTCCCACCCACACTCCCATCCCCACTACCACCACGACGTCTAGTCCAACCCCATTCCCACCCCCAACATCATCCCTCCCCCGGAATGTGCACGACCTTTCCACCAATCACAAGACGGGTGGATCAAAGCTTGTTCCCTGTTTACACATAATCTCTGACGTATTCTCGACGTTTTATCTGACGTTGTCTAAACAATTTACGCGATGATCACGTCAATTTACTAAAACATGTCCCTATTTTAAAGCATATTATTCTCTCAATGCGGACAAAAACTGCGTATTACAAAGGTGGTTCGTGACAAAATGAGAAAGTCGAAAGAGCTGAGTGGATGTGGACATCATTTGCGTACTACTTTACAACTATAAACCCGCGAGAGATTTTAACGTCAAAATTACGCATGCTTGAGGTGTCGGGTGATCAAAGATATGTTATTTGCTGTTGCTTTTTCAATATTATATAGGGGTCGCCTGTGATCAACCTATCAAAGTCCTTGTATTGTTATGGAAATAGAAAACGCTGAAAGTTTCTATTCAAAACTACTTGTATATATGTGTTATAGACAAAGTTCAGGAAATAAAATATATCGAGATATATGCAATTATCATTACTTATACATTAAAACATCGTGCATGATAAGGAAGCGTGTGCCTGTCTGCGCGTGCATGCACGCGCGTGTATGAGTGTTTTGGATGGGAGTGTGGATAGAGAGAGAGAACTGAACTAGACTGAACTTTCTTTATAGGCCGACAACCCATTGAATCACCTTTGTACAGTAAACAACAAAACGTCAGTCTTACGGAAACATCCAAATTGAAAATTTCACCAGAATACAGCGTTGGCTTATCTAGACTTGCACACAAAATGAGTGATTAACATGAGGATCACATGTTGTACATTTCTCCTCTGAGCTTTAAGGCGTAGATAATGAGCATGGACACATTTTTGGCTTTTGGAGCATTTGTTCCTGTGATCTACCATCTACTGTCCCTCCGTTTGCTTAGTTATACATACTGCATGTGTGATGTGTTCACATCGCAGTTTACTATTAACACCACAGTCTAAAAGCAGAAGGCTTTCGTCTTTTAGCATATCGCAGAAAGGACAAGTGAATTCGTTTATTTCGATGAACTCAAAGCCGTGTTTAATTCTTAAGGAGTTCATTTCCTAATCGAGATCTGTTAAATAGAGAGAGAGAGAGAGAGAGATAGATAGAGAGAGAGAGAGAGAGAGAGAGAGAGAGAGAGAGAGAGAGGGAGCCCCCTAGAAAAAAACTCCTACCACAGCACACTACAGCATGAATAATTCAGGCGACATCAAAGTACCACACCAGCTTTATATCACACTGACTTCGCCCCCACTCCACCTGGCTTGATAATCACCCCCGTTCAAAATGTCTCACTCCATGTAGCAGGCAACCTGAACACTTGTTTGGGGGTCTGCTCGCACTGCGGCAAAGAAAACTCGACTTTGAAAAGCAGG